>LBNU01024064.1:0-13773 GCA_014162995.1 Artemisia annua
GATTTACTACATGATAAGAGGCATTAGGATTAACCCATTGTTTTACACCCGTATATTTGTTATAGTTACATTGACTTCATTGGTCAAGTAATTTTCCCACACCCTTTGCGTTGTATCCACTTTTGGTACACGATACCCCTAGTACACCCCTCCGAGCCTATCCTTTCGTTTCGACCTTTGAGCATCTTACTCAAAGTGAGAATTTGGTTACACCCCACTAAATGTACACCCAAATCGCCTTAGCCCACCTTGTATGCACCCACCTTTGGTGCATTATTGTGAAAACATTTGTTAAACCCTTAGTTAATTATCCAGTCAATTACATGGTTGCTAAGTTAAGTCATATCCTTGTACATATTGTTTTGGGACGATTGGGACTCATGGGTAAAAGTACTAGTGTAATGGAGTAATGGGGAAGAGCAACATTATTACCCCCATACGTGCTAAACATTTTAAAAGTACTCCAAGTTTTTCGATTATCTTAATTCGAGTCATTAGAATAGTGATTGTAAAGTTATGTAGAGATTCAAGTGTAAGGGGAATGCAAATCCCCTATGATGTATTATTTTTGATGGTAGGGCAAGAATGTATGAAAAAAAAATCGAAAAATCAAGAAAAATACAAAAAAATATGAAAAAGAAAGAAGAAAAACATACGGACTACCATCCCGTTTCCTTTTATGTTCTTTTTAGTTTTTGTTATTTCATTTTTAGATTAAGATTGAGTCGAGTCTTGACTTAAGCAACGATGTAGAGTGCATGTATTTGATCATGATAATTAACTCGCCACCACTAAAATATCCTTTATTCCAACCAAACCGTGTTATCATATCCCTACACCTTACGTTACAACCCTTTGGAAAGACCTCTTTGATAGTTTATCTTAGGTGCTTACGCCTAGTGAAGGAGTAATTGATCCTTTCCCAAGCATATGATAATCTATTTGCTATGACAGGTAGTGAGAGTTATTTTCCGTTTCCATTTATGAGATTTAAACTTTATGACATTTGAGAGATGTGAGAATCCAAACACTATTTGTGAGGTGCTAGTGTATGATTTCTGTGCTTATTATGATTAGGGTCGAATAACTATTTGTTGTAATTACTTTTATATTCGTGTTAAATGACCCCTAACTCATATTTTGATTGGAATAAAAGCTCATTTGCTTGAGGACAAGCAAATCTCAAGTGTAAGGGTATTTGATGAGACAAAAAGTGTTACGCTTTTAGGGGGTCATTTAAGGCCCAATTCGTATAAATGTGATCAAATATTGCCCTAAACTCGTTCTTTTGTCATTTTAGGGACTTTCTTGAGAGGGAATTCTGGAAAAAATGCATATTCGGACGTTTTTTGAGCATAAAAGTGGAATAACAACGACAAAGTCTCAAAAGTATGAAGATTGCTACAACCTGACGGGTCAGAGTCCACAAGGTGAGCCGTCAGAGAAGCCTTGACACAAAGAAGTGGAATCCAATTTTCAATGACAGGGCAGAAAGATTTTGGGATTAACACCTGACGCCGTCAGAGTGTTAGAAGATGTAGCCGTCAGGATTAATTTAAAAGAGTGACGGCCAGAAGGCAGTAAAGGGTGACGGCGTCAGAAGTGATCTAGGCCATCCGGGAGAAACCTAATGGCGGCGACGCTGACGCGTAGACCTATAACCTGACGCACGTCAGAGGTAAAATTATTATATAGTTTCTAATTTTCATTCATGTGTGGAACTTGTGGAGAATTTTAGGGCAAACCCTAAAGACGAATTTTCTGTGACTTCAGGGTTTCCAACCATCTGGACACCTAGTGCTTATAAAAATAAGTTTACTTTAATTCAATCAAATATGTCTATGTGTTATGGTTGCTCCTATTATCTTGCTTTCTTTCAATTAACATGAGTAGCTAATCTCTAGTGTTTGCTTAGGTTCTATGAACCAACTATTATTATTGGTTGATTGGTGTTGTGTTGGTTGTTGGTTTGGATGATGTTCATCGATGTTAGGCTCAAGAAAACTGGGACCAACCTCCTTTATGTAACGTGCTATGAACCTTGGGGAAACATGTAGTCGAAGGCATATAGGGCTATTAAGTTAGTTATGTAACGCGATGAGCCACTGTTTAACAACCCTATGTTGTGCAGTGCCATGGCTAGGGCTAAGATAAGAGCTCATAGAATTGGCAGAGACTATAGTATCCACTCCATGAGAGTTATTAGGACATCACACCCTGACTTTCATCGACACAAACAAGTGACACACATATCAATTAAACCGGTAAAACGATAGTTAGGGATTAATGGAAATCTTAAGTAAACACAACTTTCTCCATATGTTTTCCACAACCACACAATTAGTTTAGATATTTTATGTTATTTAATTTGCATAAGTAGTAACTTGGGTTAGTATGATTTAACAATAATTCCGCCCTTCTCAAAAACCGAGATTTTAATTGCTTCATAAAAAAATATAAAAATACAAAAAGAATCTTCCTTCACCCTTAGACCTATTAGATTAGTTCTTCCTATGCTAACGAACAGCTTATTCCCTGTGGAGAGAACGATCAATCCCCCCGTACTTACCACTATCCTATGACGTACAGTCGGTCAGGTACATGCACTGGTGGGGTTGTACAGCCTACTCTTTGAGATCCCGTCGAGAGGTAAAACCTGTTGTAAAGGTTGGCAAAACACCGACGCATCAGTTGTAGGGAGGAGATAAAGAACTTCATAGGAATTGGGGAGATATTGTACGCCACCCCAATGGAATTGTTAAAGGAATACACCCGTCATCCACGCAAGTAATACATACACCAATTAACCGGTAAAAGATAGTTAGGGAGTAAGGAAATCTAAGTAAACACATTTGTCTCCATATAAGTTTTCACAACCACAATAGTTTAGTTATTTTATTTTTATTGCAATTGTAGTTTTTTGGGTTAGTTGACTAGCAACTAATTCCGCCCACTCCTCCAAAACCCGAGATTTTACTTGCTTTCCCTAAAATAAAAAATTACAAAAAAATAATCTTCCTTCACCTTTAGACCTTTTAGAGTAGTTTTTCTATCCTAACGAACACTATTCCCTGTGAGAGAACGATCAATCCCCCGTACTTACCACTACACTATACTACACCGACCAGGTACACTGCCTGGTGGGATTGCAAGCTTCTCAAGATCCCTTGAGAGGTAAAACCTGTTATGTGGTCGCAATCCCACGCTCATCAGTAGTCTCCTTTAGGCTTAGGTAACTTAGTTCCAGCATAAAAAGTGTAGGTTGTTTTGCAAAAGTCAAAGCTCACGTGATTTATCAAATCTGATAGCATAAGTCATTTAGTAAATCTGTGATCTTGCACTCTGTTAGGATTAGGAAGCATCTAGGTAAATCATCTCATAAACTAGCTTAAGATAACATTTAGGGTCAAATTAGATTGATGGAAAATCATTTTAGTCAAAGTTAGTGTGCAATTAAAAAGTCAACTTTAGCCTTAAATCTGTCCAAACATAGCTGATCTAGGGTTCATTTAGGTAATCAAATAGGCTTCAAATTGCATAAGCTTGTTCCTGGGGTTAGTTCATACAGCAAACTAAAACATATATCTTAATTAGTCATTTCCAATAACATTTGGTTGATAAAAAGTGCTCTGCCAGTTGCTTGGTTACCTGTTCTTCACAACTAAGTGTCCCAAGTACACCTGATCTCAGGACAAATTAAGCAAACAATTGAGCTTTAAATTTAGGGCTTTTAGGTTTTTTAAGTAGCTTGTAGTATAGGCTATTAGGATATGCTTTTAGGTTTCAGATTGGCTTATTAGGTGGCTTAAAATTAAGCTAGAAAGTAGGGGTTTAGGCTAGTTTCTGTCCAAACTGCTTATTGCTTATCTGGCTTATGGCCTAGGCTTATTTGAGTTTTTTGAGTTGAATTAAGTTTGTTTAGGTCTATTACACTATACCTGAGCTTTTGGTATAATTTGGTGCTTAATTGCTTATAAATAAGTGCTTATTTCAATTGCTTATTTGCCCAAACTGCTTATTAGGGCTTATTTTTTTAGGTAATCTAATTTTTCCTAGGTTTATAATTATAATTTAGAATTATCTGCCAAATTTCATATTTTTATAAGCTTATTTAGTATTTATAATAATTAAAAATAGTTTTTACGTACTTTTAAATCCTTTTTAATTAATATAAATTCATAAAAAATCCAAAAAAATATTTTTCAGTTTTAAAATTAGTTTTATAATATTTTATATTTTTCAAAATTAATTTTTCATTTTCTTAATTATTTGCATTTTTAATATATTTTAATATTTAAAATAGTTTTTAATTTATTTTAATTAAATAAAAAGTTATAAAAATAGTTTTAATTTTCCTAAAAGTTTGAATTTACATTTAGGCCCTTTAGGAATTTAGTTTTTACCTTTAGGACTTAAGTTTCCCATAGTTGCCTTAGAAATCCCGAGATTAGCTCGGGAATTTAGCGTTTTAATTTCCGGTTTGCGTTTAGGACTTATTTGTGTTCTCTTACGTGTTTTTACTTGCTTTTATATTATTTGTAGTTTAATTTTAGCTTAGGGTTCCCCATAAGCCCCGCACATTCACTTCACAAATCACGACACCAAACCAACGAGCTCCATTCAACCTTCGTTGGGGATTACGACCCGGGGATACATATTTACCCGTGCTATCCTCGGAGATATATCTATATATATACTATATAATATATCAAGTGTGTAAGTGTGTAAGGGAATATAAGGGTTGAAGTGATGGGGAGCCTAAGGGTGAGTTGGCTAGTGTATGTAGAGAAGAGATGGTTGTGAGAGTAGTGTGTGTATTTTGAAAATAAAGTTGTTGGGGGATGTGAGGAAGTGAGTTGGATGGATATGATGTGTGTAAGAGTGTAAGGAATAAGTTAGGAGGATGGGATGTGTGTAAGGAATAAGTAAGAATGAGTTTATGGGGAGCCTTGTGTGTGTAGAGAGGAGTATGTGAGTAAAGTGTGTGTATTTTGAATGTAAGTGTGTGTGTATCTGAGTGTATGTGAGTGTATAAGAGTGTATGTGAGGAAAGTATAATATGGATGGTTGAGATGAAGAAGATGAAGTGTAGGTGAAATCTTGATGGTTGGATGAGAATATTGTGTAGAGAATGTTTTGGAGATATTGTGTGGGAGTGTGGGAGACAAAAGGTACACAAGGAACATATGGTGTAAGGGAATATTTAGAAAATGTTGGGGATAAGATTTGGAGGTTTTGTTTTATGTGAAATGTAATTAAGAAGGGATTAAGAGATAATCAAATTGTCATTAAGAAGAAAGGATTTAGACAATTATGATTATAAGTTGAGAAAATCAAAGGTTACTTATAATCTCAAGTAACTCAACGTCGAGAATCCATAATCTCATAACTCGTGACTTTCTACGACTCGACGTACTCAACTAAAACCTTGGTACAAACAGGCCAAGTGCTTTGCCTTGATGTAGAACATAACCCAAGCGGGAAATGATGCATTTACGCATAGTGACCTTTGACTTAGTTTGTCCAATAAGGGAGTAAACCCGTTACGTGATTGGAGAAGACATAAGCACGGGCTATGAGCATATGAATGCTTTCACTTGATGGTACGTGAAATTTATAAGCTCCATAGGTTCAGAAAAGCCTTGGCTAGAGGCGTTTGACAAAAAGCTTGAGTTGACATTTTCCCGAAAACGGGTATTTTGAAAGTTGGATCTCTCTAATCCTAAAACTTGTTTCGAGTGTTCTCAATTAAGTACATAACATATTCATACCTGTATTGAAAGATCCACATTTGTCGGGTAAGGGGAAAGCCGATGTTGGGGTATAATATCAAAGTACTGCTGGAGTATATATGGTCAAAGTACTGCTCGTTGATAAAAGTCAAAGTACTGCAAGGGTTAAAGACTGATGACTTGCAAGATTAGATTAAGGAATATTATGTAAATTCTAGAATATTCTAAGTTAGAGATTAGTTTACTTGTGTTAGGTCACCATATTGTAAACACAAGTATTGATATGATAGAAATAAGATGAGAAATAGAGTTTGGTTGATTAGATCAAATGAGAAGAATAAAAGTGCAAGAGTTTCTTTATGATATTGAAATAACCAACAAGTGTAAGAGATTACATAAGCTCCTATTTATAGGTGAGGAATAGGGCAACACTCCCTTCCTCCCTATCTTTCTATTTCGTGGGCTTTCAAGGCCCATTAGACGCTTAGTGGACTTACACTTATAACATAAATAACATAAGTAAGCTAGCAACCTATTGCATGTTCTGAAATAACCGAGACTTGACACATGTTGATAAACTTAGATCCTAACAATCTCCCCCTAAGGATCGGTTGTGTAGGGGTGATATTCGTCACGGTCATTTGAGGTTGCTTGACGTCATTGTCTTCCGACTTTAGTTGTTAACTTTCATAGCTTTAGACGTCTTCAAAAATGATAAGTAGAAATGATTCATCGTTCTTTGTTCTTTATCTTTGATGATGTGATAGTGATCAGTTGATGTCGTAATCTGCCATTCGTCACTCTCTTGGACTTCAGTGGATCTGCATCTTTCCGACATGCTCATACATCTTTGACGTTTGAAACTTTCATTCGTGTGTAGCTCTCTTTTCTTTGATGAAGATTCTTAGTGTTGACGTAGAATCCTTCTTTGAACGTTGCTTTGCTTTTAGATCGTTGTCTTATCACTTTGTAGATTCTTTTGGCATGGAATCTATCTTTGACTTAAATGTTGCTTCGATCTTTCATGAGAGCTTTCATATTTGTTGAGATGCAAGTATGAGCATGTGGAAGCTGGTGCTCAAGATGGTTGTTGTACCTGCATTGAAACAGTTAGCAATAATACATCCGGTACTTACAGGTTCGGAATTAGAATTTGTCAACAGCATAGTGTGAAGACTCCTTCTAATCCTTGCCAAGGCCGTTCCTAATCGGATACCCCCTAGAGGGCTTACACAGACATACATACGTACACCCACGATTAGGTGAGTCGCTGGAGATCACCCCACGACTGTAGACCGTTTGAAACCATCGAACACACTAAGCGTAATCCACAAGGAATCACCGAAGTTACCTGCTGTCAGGGTTGTTTAATGTTGACCCTAGCCGGATTTCCGTTCAATCATCCGAGAAATACATAAGTTAATCCCTCATAAACGTTCAAGGCAGATTTCTAAGATCTGCGAAGGACTCAATAATTTACACTTAGTGTCGAATGATGCAAGACACTTAGTGTAGAAGTATTGTGTGTTCCTAAGAGATCTTTTATCTTATCTCGTGGCTCTAGACTCGATAAGTGCACATTTGGTTTCCTATGCGGAGGCATGGAGCAGAGGGCCTCCTGTTTCAATATCAACCATCTCTAATAGACGATCGATAGATTACACTGGTTCCTTGTGAGAATGAAACAAACATCTTTTGAAAGATGCCTGAGTGGCTCAGAAGGTTTAGGTGCATTGCGTCACTGGGTCCATGACGTCTTTATCTTCAATACCGGTGTCGCCTTGGCAACGACCAGTTGCATATGAATTGAACCCGGTGTCTGCCCTAAGGTTGATAAAATAGAGGGCTATTTCTTTTCACCCTTTTCATTCATTTTCTTTTTAATTCTTCAACCCCTTCTTTCTCCTTTCATTCTTTTCTCCTTTTGTTATATCATACCTAAGGACTTCTAATTTCTAACTATTGGTGGTGTCCTTGGGTAGATCCCTCCGGTTCTGGCGGATCATAGGACGGTAATTCCTATCCTTAGTCACCTTGTAACTCCATGACTATCCTATTGATGCCTTTGAACCAAATCATTGAAAATCTCTCAAAGTGTTTATGATTATAACGTTTTTTGTTAACACTTTGAGGTTTTGGATTTCTTATGAAAGACTCCCCCTCCACATATGCTTATGAATGTTTTCAGAAATTTGCATATGCGGGAAGAGTTGGCACTTTTGAATTGATCCACTCTTAATAGACATGTACCCTAGGGACACGTTTACGTTGCTTAGTTAAAGGGATACATTATCAGTTTTTAGGTGATAACTAGCCCTAATAACTAACTTGAAGTTGTTAACATTCCTAAAAGAAAGTTAGACCCGTCAAAGTAAACGTCTAGAAAGAGTTTCTCGAAACGGTACTTTCTACTCGGATAAATCCTTTCGAATACTAACATTTGTTGTTTCGTCAATTCGTGGGTCAATTCTGAGTCGAGCTCGCACAAGATAAGACTTTTCACATCATATTTTAATCACTTTTCTTCTTCTCCTCCTCAAAAATAGCATATCAAATGTTGTTTTTGTAAACGTTTTGATTAAAATATGCCTTTTTGAGTCTTATGAGGAGAAATCAACAAGACTTTAAGATTTAAGAACGATGTTTGAAATCAAGTAGTCCCCCTCAACAAGTGATTATTTATTGAGGTGTAATACTTGTCTTTTGAGCAGAATTGAGAAAATACTGAAAGGTTTGATAAATTCTACTCAAAAGTAAGAAGCTTTCTCTCCTTATATGAGGATTGTGGCACTGATGCGTACCACAGGGTCCTTTAAGTACAAAGTGCAGGTTGTACATTGTTATGTGTGCACAAGCCGTAGCAATTACAAATCAATTCAAATAAATGAAAATATTGAAATTTTGGTACCGGAAGAGTGTAATCTGAAGTTCATCATTCGGCTATGCATCAAAGTCTGTGAACTGTGGATCAGGTCATCTAAATGTCAAGACCGGAAATGAAGGACGAACACCAATGTAGCTTTCCAACCTTCTGATCTGTTGACGACGGTACAACCTTTCTTCAATGGTATGGACAAAGTTGCGTATCATTCTGCGTCCATTATCTTTCCACCTCGTTTCTCGACCCTCTTTTAACCTCTTCTTCTCATCATCCAACCTTTCTGCCAATCCATCACGAACTCTTTGAAGTGTCTCGTCACAAAACTTCTGAATTTCATCGAACCTCATAAGACGAAGTTGATTCTTCTTGTTGAGGTAGATGATTCCAAACGATGGTTGTTGCACGAGAGTATACTGTGATAACTCTAGAATTCCTGGAAATATGAGCTATGGTTTGGTGACGTTGATATTGTTTTGATAACTTTCCACGCCTAGTTGAAGATCTTCCACCCTTTCTTGAACTATTAACCGTCTGATGTAGAGAAGTAGAGACGCGATGAAGTTGTATTGAGTTTCCCTTGGGAAGTTAAGCATTTTTCCTTGAACCTTCTCCAAATACATGTCTTCGATGTCATTCAGGTTCAAATCTGGGAAGTCTGCTTCACAAAACTTGTACTTCTTCTCATCCAGTCTCTTGATGACGATTTCTTTCAAGAACGTGTAGTTGAATCTTTTATCTTCCACGAGTTCCATGATTGCAACGATACGAAGCGGTTGCTTCACATTTTCACTTGACTTGAGATGTAATCTGTGGGTGTAGCCGAGTTTTCGTTTCTCAGGCCAATGTTGAATACCGAGAAGAGCTTCCCTGTTGTAAGTGACAACTGATTTGCTGAAGATTGGTGCAGTCTCTTCAATGTCTGGTAATTCGTATCTGGCAGCTGGAACGGAAATCGTCAGTGAAGATGCGTATCGTTCCTTGGAAGTTTCGTGAGCGTGTTGAAGGTATCTGAGGTCGTTGTTGAAGAAGTGTCGGTATGGAATCTTGGGTTTCTCAGGAAAGCCTAGAAGAGGCAATGGTTTTGTCCAGTCAGTGAAGTAGGGAGTTTTGTCTTTCTTTTCTGTGTCGATGTTGGATTCAGGGTTGAGCCAGTCGAACGTGCCAGAAAGTGCGCAGGCAATGTTCTCCATGTGGTATTCGAGTTCAACTTTATTCCCTGATCTCTTCTTCAGAAAGTCCATAGCTTCACGGTTGATCCTTTTCAGTTCAGCTTTGGTCAACCTTTCAACTTGAAGTTCCGTTATGATACTTTGAGTCATCTGCAAAGTATTTCCAGGCAGTGGTTCTTCGGCTTCAAGTGGTGGTTGTGCTTTGATCATCTCGGTCAACCAATCAGATTGAGGAGCTTCTTCCACATCTAACCATGAGAAAGGAGTAGACTTCTTCTTCTTCTTCTTTGACTTTGTGGATTTCCTTTTCTCTTTGGTCTTTGTAGTTGATGATGGACCAGCTTGAAATTCGGGAATTTGTGATTCGGGGATTGATGATTCGGGTTCTTCCTGAATGTCAGTTGGTTGAAGCATAAATGGCTCTTCTGACTGAGTTGGACCGGAGCCTGATGCAGGTGCATGTTGCTTTGATGGTGGAGTCTTGGAAGTCTTCTTTGGCTTATGAGAAGACGATGGTCCTTCTGATGTCTTTGATTTCTTGCTTTTGGGATCGGCATCAGGATCATCATCCTTCCTTTGTCTTTTGTGTTTGCCAGCGGCTTCCTTGCATGACTCTTTTGAGGCAATAGTTTGGAGTGCCTCAAACATTGTTGATTCTTCAGGAGTCTTGTCTTCCTTATTTCTGAGCTTAGCAGCTAACAGGGCTTGTAGTTGTTCGGTTGAAAGTTCAGTTGGTGATGGAGGAGCCCTGTCTGTGCGGAGGTAGAAAGGAGTAGACTGAAGCATGCGTTGAATGCTATGCTTGATCCTGGTATTCAACTCTGAACGAATTGGCTCAAGAAGTTCTGACACTGCTGGTTGAGCAATTGCAGCAAGATTTTCGTTAAGGTATTCGGCAGTGTATTCATTGATCATCTTGCTCATATCTGCTTGAAGTAGCTTTTGAACCAATCCCGTAGAGTCTTGGAGATCCTTGACTTGAGTATTCAAGGTTTTGACCTGTTTTGAGAGCTTTTGAACTTGGTCTTTAAGGTCTCCATCTTGAGGTTGTGTCTCCTTCTTCTTTTGCCTAGCCATAGCAACAGCTCGTCTGATCCTTTGGGATGCTGTCAAAGATGATTTGCTTCCCTTCTTCTTCCTGATTGATTTGTCTTTTGATGTTTTCTTTGTTGGTGGTGGAGATGAATGATGTGATGATGATGAAGATGATTCGTGGTCAGGTTCTGATGGAGGAGGTGAAGGATCCCTTGGAGGTGTGCCTGAGGGAATCGGAGGATCCTTTGAAGGTGACTGAGATTGTGTGTCGATGAATTGATCGGTGTCAAAGAATTCTTCGTCTTTTTCAGACTCTTCACTTGCTTTCTTTTTCAGTTCTTCTTCCCTTTGAACCTGATCAATGAACTCAGGTGTGATGAACTCAGTTTGCTCCTTCTCAGCATCATCCTCTGTAGCTTCCTTCATAATTATGTTCCCTTCTGGATCACGTTGTTCTGTTTCAGTCTGTGATGAAGGAGGAACTACAGTGCTACTTGAGCCACCCTCTTGTGCCTCTATGTTGAGCGGTCGTTGATGAGGCTGGGGATGTTGGAGATTGAGGAGTGCAGCTTCTCTTAATTCTTTCAAGTGCTGCTTTTCTTCTGCTCTAGGATCGACAATAACGCTTTTTAGTTTGCGTTTGTCGACTAGTGGTTCACCAACTGGTTCATTTGCTTCTTCTTCATCATGTAAATCACCACTGGGTTCATTAATGGTGATCCCTGTTCCTTTCCTTTGTTCCTTCTGAGAAGTTTCCTTGCTTATTTGTTTAGCAAGTTCGAGTCCAGGAAACTCCTCTTCATCATCCTGTGCTTTAGATCTTCTTTCAAAGTCTTCTTCGTCATCTGATTCAGAACCGAAATCAGATTCAGTTTCTGTTTCTGACGATGAAGCTGACGGTTCATCTTGAGGAATCTGTTTTGGAGCAGCTTTCCTCTTTGGTCTGGTGGATGGTTTCGGTACAGTTTTAGATTGTTGGGAAGTTGTGGTACTGCTTGTACTTCCTGACTTGCCACCTCTTCTGCTTCGGGTTTGAACAATGGAAGCTGGTTCTTCTTCTTCACCAGTGTGACCAACTTGCCCAGCTTGAAAGGCTTTATCATAAATCTTGAAGTTTTGTGTCTTTCGAATCTCTTCATCCAGAAAGTGGTCTGGGATTCTCATTCCTTTCGTCCTTGGAACGAACCTGATGGTTTTGACGAAGGAGATCCTGAAGTCATTGTTGTAGATGTCTTTGGGTTCTGTTCGATCATGCATTCTTTTGATGAAATCAGGTGTTTTCTCACAGAAGTGTTCGATAAGCATCTTTGTGAACCTAACGAACGGAATCACGGTCCTCTCACGGTCAGTCTGAATGTGATGGATCATGTCGCTCATTATGGATCTGGCGAAGTCAATCGGTTTCATGCTCATCATTCCCCAAAATACTTGCAGGTGCTCCAATCGTGGATGCTCATGACCACTCCTTCTTCCAGCAATAGATCTGACTATCAACATGTAGAATGTTCTCCATGGTTGTGGCAGATATTTGACGTTGAACTTTGAAAGTCTCGTGAGTGATTGATTGTCTGGAACATCGTATCCTAGATCAATGAAGTAATCCAGGATTTCAAGTTCGGTCAACATAGGATGAAACTCATTGGGTGTCGGTAACATGAGAACGGTTCGAAGAACATCAAGATCTAATGTGTATTCCTGACGATCCAGCGTGACAGTGAATGATATATCGTCCAAGTTAGCCCGAGCAGTGTACCAGAACTGATGAATGTAGAAGATTGGTACTGATGTAGACTTAGTGAGCATAGGTTTGCACGGATGAGCTAGCAGTATGTCCTTGACAATCTTGCATGTATCTTCTGGAATACTGAGTTTGTTGAAGTCAATGCGTAGATTGTTTTGGTCAATGATAACGTTGTAGTCTGCTGGGACAATTTCACCAAGTGCGAGTAGTGGTAGAGTTTGTTCTGGGACAGATTCATTGTGTTGAGCCATTGTGTTCTGAAAGTGTCATGTAATGAAATCAAACATCCAGATTTGTTAGTTATTAGTCCGAGTCCATGTTTGATATTCGAAGACATACAAGTTATATGATGCATTTATAGACCAGTTAATTAATATGTGATAAGTGACGGTATTATCAATTAAACATGTATCTCATAAGACTTAGCAATCAATCATTCAAAGCACAAACATTTACTGGTCACATGTCCAATAATACAACACAATCACAAGTTAATAAGTCTCATAACATCACACACATTCAAGAGGATTCATTCAGTATACATGTTTTCGAAAAGTTACATTCATGTGAATTCTCAAAAATATGCTAAACATGATCTCGAAAATATGACAAACAATGTTCTCTAAAACCATTACTAATGAAGATCTCGAAAACTTTTGTGCAAGAAAGATCTCGATAATTTCCATAAGAAAGATCTCGAAAACTTTGATGACCAAAGGTTCTCGATAATTCTTAGCCAAGTTTCTCGATAACATGGTCCGAAATGTTCTCGAAACTTTTGAAAGATCTCGAAAAGTTTATGATTTCGAAAGTCTTAGGATCTCGATAACTTCGTTGAGAGATTTTGAAAATTTTCAAAGATTTCTCGATAACAACTGTTAAAGAGAGATCTCGAAAATTTTCGAAAGATCTCGATAAAGTTATCGAGAAAAAAAGATCTCGAAACATTTTTCTCGAAAAATTCTTATACAAGAATTTTCGAATACTTTGAAGACATACGTTTTTGATGAAAAAATTGAATCCTTGAATGAGAACCTGTGAATAAGTGTGAAACAACAATTAGAAACACAACAAATGCACATACAAAAGATTTCGAAAACATACGAACCCTAAAATTATCTAGAACATTTTTAACGAGAACTCATGTTGAAATATCATTGCAACACATCAATTAACACTCAAAAGAACACATTTAAACAGTTTAATTAGGTTATA
>LBNU01024064.1:20977-41364 GCA_014162995.1 Artemisia annua
AATTAGCCTAGCATGTTAAAAGAAAGACAAGTACAAGCATAAATCACACAACACATAGACATATTGTATGAATAAAGACTTATCTTGGATTAAACATGCAAGTTAGAGGGGTTAGGATACCCTCTAAGGTCTCTAATACACGTACTAGGGTTTAACCCTAAAGTTCTCCACTCCAAAATTCGACTCAAGTTCCACTAGGTTCTCTAAAATAAAGAAAAATCGTTCTATATATATAGAAAACGCGGGCTGACGGCGTCAGCCCAATAGGTGACGTCGTCAGCTTGGCGATTAGGGTTTCCTGACGGCCTTCCTTGACGTGGTCATAATTGCTAGTTCCAGATCTGACGGCCTTGGTTGACGGCGTCACCAAATTGCACTACGAACTCTCTGGCCCGTCACGAGTATTTTCCAATTCTGGACTTCACTTGTTCCTGACGGCGTCACCTTGTAGAGTGCGACGGCGTCACCTTCTGTAATCTTCAAGGTCTTTTGAGTTTTTGTTGTTTTCCGCACTTTTTCACTACGAAAATGCCCGAAAATGCTTCTTTTGTGATTTTCCCTTCAAAAGTACCTAAAATGAGAAAAGAAACGACTTTGGGTGAAATCCAAACCAAAAACATACGAATTAGGACTCAAACCGACCCCTAAAAACGTAACATTTTTCGTCTCATCAGTCGGTAGACATGATTTGGGTGCTCTGGGTCGACAAATCCCTCTGGCTGACTAACGTATACCTCCTCACATAATTGACCGTTCAGAAATGCAGTTTTCACATCCATTTGATAAACGACCATGTTTTTGTGAGCAGCGTATGCTAAAAATATTCGAACAGCTTCGAGTCTAGCCACTGGTGCGAAAGATTCCTCAAAGTCAATTCCTTCCTCCTGAGTATATCCTTTAGCTACCAAACGTGATTTCTTACGAATAACGTTGCCTTCTGCGTCCAACTTGTTTTTCCAGATCCATTTTAGCCCAATCACATAAAACCCATCCGGTCGTTCAACTAATTCCCAGACTTCAAGACATTTGAATTGGTTGAATTCCTGTTGCATTGATTCAATCCAGTTGTCATAAGTGAGAGCTTGCTTAATGTTTTTAGGTTCTTCATGACTAACTGTTAGAGCATAAATGCAATGTTCGGCATCGGAGTGAAGTTTCTGTCTAGTCATAACTGGAGCTGTTGGATGACCAATAATGTTGACAATTGGATGGTCACGAGTCCAATGATGTGTTAAAGGGTGAGGGTTATGAAACTGCTGCATATTAGTTGGTTCCAAGTTGCGTGTTGACGACTCAGCAATATCTGAAAGGTTCGGAGTCGGAGCAAACGGATTGAAGAACGCATTTGGATCATAATTTGCAGGTTCGGGTACTTGTGGTTGGATCAGATCTTCAGTTGGGTTGTCGGTGTTGGAAGCGGTTTGTTCTTCTATTGTTGGTGATTCAGTCGGGGGTGCATCGGGTGTTACTATTGTTGTTGTAGTAACCGTTGTATCAGGTACTTGAATATTATCAGGTTGAGCAGCGGAACTAGTGGATACATCTGGTGCACGTGTCTCAAATGAATCATCGAACAAAGGAGAAAACAATGTTTCCAATTCTCGACGAGTTAGTGACAACGGTTCAGCTGAAGAATCTGGAAAGTTTAGACGGTTGGTTGCGGGTCCTAAGCTGTTTTGCTCAGAAGCCATTTCTGTGAGCTCATCGAAATTAGCATGGATAGTCTCCTGAATCTCTCTAGTACGACGGTTGTAGATTCTAAAACCTTTGGAGTTTTCACAATATCCAATGAAGATACCGACGTCAGCCTTTGCCTTAAGCTTTCCAAGATCATCACGATCATTATTCGGATAACAAAGAGATCCAAATACATGAAAGTGTTGTATGTTGGGCTTTCGTTTGTGAACAATTTCATACGGTGTGACTTTGTGACGTTTATTGATCATACAACGATTTTGGGTGTAACATGCGGTAGAGACGGCTTCTGCCCAAAGATAATCTGGTAATTGAGCATTAATGAGCATCGTTCGTGCGGCTTCCACTAACGTCCTGTTGCGTCTTTCGACCACTCCATTTTGTTCGGGAGTCCGAGCAATTGATGTTTGATGTTCAATTCCAACTTTATCAAAGTAAGCACGAAGAGTTTGATTATTGAATTCAGTTCCATTGTCTGTTCTTACGATTCTGACTGTGTTGCGAAGTTGAACTTGAATTTTCGTGAGAAAGGTGATTATCATCGATGGAGCTTGATCTTTGCTTCAAAGAAAGTAGACCCAAGTCCATTTGGAGAAGTCATCAACTATCACTAGAATGTATCGTTTCCCATTGATCGTTTGTACTCGCATTGGGCCACATAAATCCATATGAAGAAGTTGAAGAACATGATCGGTACTTGGTTCTGGTTTAGAACTTAGATGTGCATGTTTGCTCTTTCCTTGTTCACAAGCGGGACATAAGTGATCTTTTGCATATCTAAACCTAGGAAGACCGTCAACTAGTTTATGGCGAGCAAGATCAGTCATAGTTTTGAAGTTGAGATGAGACATGCGTTGGTGCCATAACCAGGATTTTGTTGATTCAGCCTTTGAAAGTAGACAAATGGGAGAGGAAGCGGTCATGTCGGACATTGAAATTGTATAAAGACTGTTTCCACGTGTGCCGGACATGAGATCATTTCCTTGTAGATCACGAACAAAGCATGTTTTCTCCCTGAATGCAACTTCCAGATCACCATCACAAAATTGACCGACTGAAAATAGATTGTGACCGAGGCCTTCAACATAATAAACACGACTAATTTCGATATTCACACTGACATAGTCCCCATACCCCATAATTGCAGCAAAATGATCATTCCCGAATCTGACAGTACCAATGAACTTTGAGACAAAGTTTCTTTATAGTTTGAGATTGCCTGTCATGTGTCGGGAGCATCCGCTATCAACAATCCAGAGAACAATTTGCACCACCTGCATCACATAAAAGAGACGACGATGGTACAATGGTAAGGGTGGAACCCGAAGAAGTTGTGGGTTCCGTTGGGTTAGAAGCACACATATTAACAATTTTAGGAATCCATTTAAAGTTATGTGTTCTTTGTAACCAACGTTGCCAATTCCAACTAGATTTAGCTTTCTTCATAGTGAATTCGCTAAGTGATTGCATGTTCCTAGGGTTATTGTTTGCAACTAGTGGGTGGACTTCATCATTCTTAGAAACTACACAAGGCATAAGTCCTAGCACAGATTTTGAAAGATTAGTGGGCCTAGATTTCCTGCCTGATGTACGTTTCTTAAAACGAGATAAAAGAGAATTCGCAACACATTTAGAATGATCACCAGATAACATACTCTTACGACAAAACACACATGAAGCATTAACATTTAAAGCATTTAAAGGTTCATCATTCGTTGCACAACGATTAGGATTACAATTTGCCAAATCAGAATCTAAATCTAGTGCAAGATGAGTTTTATTCAAAGTCCTAGGGTGTTCTTCTACTTCAGAGGCTTCTAGTGTCTCTCTTCTACGTTGCAAAATCATATTCTTCCTTTTCATACGATTACGCTTGGATCTGCTAACGCTAGGAGTGGCAACTATTCCTGTAGAAGTGGAAGGATCCATATTAGACTTATGAGTGTGTTGTTCTACATTGGTTATGTCTAATGAGTACATTCCTGGTGCAACTACTTTAGTGTTGACAGATTTTCCTTTTTCAAGTTCACGTATTTTCTCTTTCAACTCAATGATAATGTGCTTTTTATCTTGAATATCACTTTCGAGCTTTCTGTTTGAATAGAGATAGTTATCTCGACTCTTTTGCCAATAGTCTATAACTTCTTGCAATTCTGCAATTTCTTTTTCATATTTTGAAATTTGACTTTTTAATTCCTCATTTTCTTTTTGAAAGGATGTGGAAGTGTTTAGACTTTGCATTTTCAGTTCGAAATCAAGACTTTGGTTTTGACACCATTCAAGCTTTTTGTTGAGTTGAAAAATCTCATTGGAAAGTTTGTTTTGCACATCATCATTGTGTTGTCGGAGATTCATATTTTCATCTTTTAATGTCTCAATTTGTTTAGACAACAACTCAATATCATCACAGTGATCATCAACAAGCATAGAAGTACCAGATTCATAAAGAGAATTCATAATCACAGAAATTATATCAGCACTAAGAACATGTTCCAAGAGTCGATCAGCTTCTTTTTGTAAAAATTGATTTCGACGTTTGTGGTTTAAAATTTCTTGTTCAGTTTCTTGAAACACATTCATCATAGATGAGACCTCTTTTTGAAGATCCTGTTCCCAGTGGTTAGCACATAGACACAAATGTCGAGCAATAGGTAAAAACTGTTTTTGAAACACTTCTCTTTTTTCTCTCTCATGAGGAGTAGTAATAGTGAAAACCGTTATTTGAGAGTTGCGTTCTATGGCTTCATCTAATCGTTCAAGATCTTCCTTGAACGTGTCAAAATACCGAAGTACACGACAACGAGTAGGAAGAGGTTGAAGTTTATTATCGTTTGGTAAAGGATCGTTTATTTGCACCACTGGTTTAACAGGAGCTACATAAGAAGTAACTTCTTGAGGTTTGATAATGTACCATGGTTGTTCAGATTTCTCTTTTTGCGAGGTAAAAATATCAGTTATTGAAGGCATTTTAGAGTAATCAAAAGGCTTATTGTATTTAACGTTTTCCATTTTTGATCGACTCTCTTCTTCAATTTCATATTCCTCTTCACAATCATATACAACAGTACGAACAACAGTATCGTCAAAGAGATGATCTGCACTATATAACTTTGGAATCTCATTGAGTGCTACACGTAAAAAACATGGTGATTCACTTCCAATTGCAAAGCCGTGACCATTGTTTGTTCGGTTTACTGAAAACTTTTGAATTGTTGTCACTGAATTACCAGTTTTATATACAACATTTTGAAATTCTTTAAGCTTATGTTCCAATTCAACAATCTCATCTACGTATGACTTAACTTTTTCTCTGGTTTTGCGTTTATGTTCTGTGAACTCAGCTTGACAATTTGACAACTCAGTTTTAGTTTGTAAAATGACTGCATCAAGTTGTGCAATTTGTTGTTTGTGTTCAAACGCTTGTTTTTCCAGTTCAGAAGCTAAGTTATTTTTAGACTCCATAATTTTAGCAATTTGATGTTCTAACTCTTTTTCGTGAAGAGAAGATTTTTGAAAAGCAACTTCAAAGCCTTTTTCCCGTTGAACAAGTTTTTCCGCATTTTCCAGTTGAAATTTATAGCACTCAATATCCCTAGTTAATAATGCATTTTTCTCTTTCAATCTAGCATTAAGCTCTTGACATTTAATATTTTGAGATTGACTAGTCATGAGAAGGGACTGAAGTTCTGAATCTGGACCAGACGAAGGATCAAGATGTTCAACATGAGCATTGTTATCATTGACAGTTTCATTATCCGAATCATCAAATGTGACAACCGGGTTAATTTGATAATCATCAAATATAACTTTTGTGTGCATTTGAGTATTCGTGTGTGTAGATAACAATGATTCATTTTGAACGCCTTGTTCCTTGTTAGATGCAGATGCAGATGGGGAGGCAATTTCATGTATCAGGCATGAGTTAAGATCAGTTACCTGAGATTGACCATCGGTGTCATACACTGGGCCCGAGTCACTTATGTGGAGTTCATGCATGTTGGCCATGAGCATAACAGCAGCTTCCAGATCTTCCATGTCATCATCGGAATGTGCATTAGCCATGAAGCTGTTGTCGTTGGCATTCGTATTGCTGCGGGCTTCATCTTTGAGAGCAAGGAGTAATGCCTGCTTGTGATACTTACTGCCTTGAGTTCGTGGTGATGGACATGCAGTTGCCAAGTGACCTATTCCATTGCAGTTATAGCATCTGATGACTGTATTCCCTGATTCAGTATTCCCTGTATCAACAATTTCTGCCTTTTTCTGAGGGACACCACCATTGTTCCTGAATCCTCCATTGTTGTTAAACCGTTGTCCAGAATTGGAGTTACCCATATAACCACCCGATCCAAATCTTCCACTGTTACGATTCTGAATTTCAACGCGACCATCGTGAATGACAGCTTGATTCCTTGTGTTTGAAGATGTACGAAGACGATTGTTGGACTTGTTTGAGAATTTGCTGAAAGCTCGAGCAATGAGTGCAATTCCTTGGTTGAGACTGTTAAAGTCCTCATCATCATCGTCATCATTAGCAGTATGTTGTGAAGACAAGGTGTCATTGTTGTCATATGAGGCAAATTGATTTGCAGGAGGGTGCATTGTGGAATCATAAGATGAATACTGAGATGGGTTGTTGAGATAAGCCTGTTCTGGATGATAAACATTGTGTTGTAATGGTGGAGACGGAACATGTGATTGAGCAACAAGCGCCAAAGAGTTTGTAGGTGGGGGCTGTGAGTAATTTCCTCTGAGAGCGCGATCATTGTCTACTTCATGTTGATGATGTTTCAGATAGTCATACAACAAACCATATGGTGTTTCATGAAGGTTTCTTGCTTGTCGAACAAATGTCACATACTTCTGCCAATCAGGACCGAGACATCCTAAGAACTTCGTGTTGATAGCAATCTTTGGTAAGATGATATTGTGTCTGTCGAGGTCATTAATGATGTTCGTGAAGCGGTGATAGTATGACTCAAGTGATTCCATTGGCTCAATCATGAAATGTGTGTATTCCATGTAAAGTTTTGACTCCATGTCCTCCTGATTCAACTGAGTTCCTTCCATTAGGAGATGAACATGTTCCCACATAGCCTTAGCAGTTTTCTGAGCATCAACACTGCGAAAGATCGGATTAGGTATGCCTTGAAGAATGTAAATCATGGCATATTCATCAGCTTCTTTGTGAAGTACTTGTTCAGCAGTAAGTTGAGCATCAGTAAGAGGTCTGTATGATTCCGGTATGGGTGGATTAGCATTAGGATCACCAGGGACAAGGTTAGTCGGTGTTACAAATGGACCTTCATTGATAACTTGTCTCATGTATTTGCCATGTGGTTTCTTGAGTTCAAGAAATCTTAGGAATCGACTTGACCACTGAACATAATTACCGGGTGTGAGCATAGGTGGTGTGTCAAGTGAACCTGCTTCATGTCTTGATTGTTGAGTAGTGATGACTTCACACATTTGGTCAAACCAATGAGTTTGTTTCGACGGTTGAGTGATTTGTTGCATTGGAAATGGTGGAGGTTGAGGCAGTTGTTGATGTTGATGCATCATGACATGTTGTTGAGAGACCATTTGATGATATGGATATGATTATTGAGGTTGTTGTTGTTGATATTGTTGTTGTTGTTGACGAAACAATTGTGTTTGATGATAGGGTTGCTGATGATGAAAGTTGTAGTACGGTGGTTGAGACATGATGAAAGACTTGTGTGTAAATGGATCTTGTAGAAGGTATAAGTGTTATGCCAATCCTTGAAAACTTTCCCAAGTGTGTTCTCGAAACGTTGTTGAAGAATATCTCGAAACACAGTCGAAGTCCAAAGATCTCGAAAGTTTTGGCAAAAGATCTCGAAAAATCAAAATATCTCGAAAGTTTTCAAGTTTCTCGAAAAATTTACACTTTATCGAGAAAATTGAGCAAAGTTTCGAAATCTTTTAAAATTAAGAAATTAGCAACTTTCTCGAAAGATTATGAAAAGATTTCGAAAATATTCCAAAGATCTCTAAAACATAAAGATTTCGAAAGATTTGAGAAGATCTCGAAAGTTTTCAATATTTTCGAAAAAATTTCCCAAAATTATCGAGATTATACAAGCTCGATAATATCCAATGAGTCGAAGTGTTTTCTTTCTTATACAAGAGAGAAAATCACTGAGTAATCAACGGAAACACCTTTGGAGCAATAAACAAGGATCTCGATAGAATGGGGTTTTATTTTCTCGAAAACAAGTACTTTTTGGGCAGATTTTGTTTTTGTAAAAAAGCAATCCAAGATCACGTTTTTAATCCAAGATTCTTGTACAACTAACTTTAAAATGATGAAATCTTAAAGAAAGTTGCAAACTTGAACCACTTTTCAAAAATTTCAAAAATTTCGAAAAATAGTACAAGTTGTACGAATCTTAAATTTTTGAAAAAAATTGAAACTTTGTTGGTTGTTTTGAGTTTGTAACACAAGTTTGAGGACAAAGATGTGATAGAAACACGAAAAAAACAAGAAAGTTGCAATCTTTTGCAAAAATTAACGAGTAAAAACACTCTCTTTGGTTCGTTAGGTACAAAAACAAACAACTACACCTTCTTCTAGCGATTGATACCACTTGTTAGGTCACCATATTGTAAACACAAGTATTGATATGATAGAAATAAGATGAGAAATAGAGTTTGGTTGATTAGATCAAATGAGAAGAATAAAAGTGCAAGAGTTTCTTTATGATATTGAAATAACCAACAAGTGTAAGAGATTACATAAGCTCCTATTTATAGGTGAGGAATAGGGCAACACTCCCTTCCTCCCTATCTTTCTATTTCGTGGGCTTTCAAGGCCCATTAGACGCTTAGTGGACTTACACTTATAACATAAATAACATAAGTAAGCTAGCAACCTATTACATGTTCTGAAATAACCGAGACTTGACAAATGTTGATAAACTTAGATCCTAACAACTTGTCGTTCAAGAATTGTAAACCGACTAGGGTTTCCTTGTGCCTATAAAAGGATCCCTAGGTTGGCATTAGAGATATACGTTTTTAGAGAAAAACTAAAAGTTCGATATTAGAGTTGTTAGGGTTGTTTGTGAGTCTGTGTATGAAAGCAGATTCAAAGAGTTAATAGAATCGTTGAAGTTTACTATTCTTCTTAAGCTTTGTTAAAGTAGATTCCGCATACTTAATAAAGATATTCAGTGTTTCATTGTTAGTAATTTAGGATTTATCCAAGGTTACTAAGCCCTTAACAAGCTACATAGTTAGTTTGGTCAGAGTATATCGATCCAACAAGTGGTATCAGAGCTTGTGTGGAAACTCTGATTAAGAAGAAACCCTAAACCAAACCGATTTCCTAAACAAACCCTACAAGATGTCGACACCTGAACCTGCACCAATCCCATCCATCACTACTGTTCGCATCCCTATAATCAAGAAGGGAGAGTATGATCTATGGAGCATGAAGATGAGACAGTACATTGCTATTACAGACCATGCACTATGGGATGTAATTGTCAATGGTAATCAAGTTATTGAAGAACCTGTAGAAGTTCCTGGACAACCCAAACCACCTAAGCAACAACTATCCGCTACTGTGAAAAGAAATCAAGACAAAGCTCTCAACATACTGTTGTCTGCTATTCCTGATGGTCACCTATTAAAGTTTCATGATGCTAAGGATGCAAAACAATTATGGGCTGCTATCAAAACAAGGTTTGGAGGTAATGATGCTTCCAAGAAGATGCATAGAAATTTGCTGAAGCAACAGTTTGAAACTTTTACTGTTGGAGAGAGAGAAGGTCTTGATGCTGCTTATGACAGATTCCAAAATCTACTCAGTATGCTAGAGTTATATGGTGCTGAAGTAACTGTTGAAGATGCTAACTTAAAATTCTTAAGGAGTTTGCCATCTGTCTGGCATGTGGTTGCTACTATGATCAGAGGACAACCTGGTTTGGATACTATGGACTTTGATGATCTCTACAACAACTTAAAGGTCTATGAGCATGAGATGAATGGTCAAGCTAATTCCAAATCACACAACATTGCTTTTGTGTCTTCTGAAAACAAGAGCAGTACTTCCACTAAAAGTACTGCTTATCCTGTTCAAAGTACTGTTGGTGACAAACAGCATGTTTACACAACCATGTCCACTACCACTTCATCACCCTCAAACAACATCAATTGTGATGATGTTGTATGCTCATTCTTTTCTCAGCAAGCCACTTTACCTGTTACTTATGAAGAAGATCTGTTGCAAATTGAAGACGATGCTCTAGAAGAAATTGACATAAGATGGCAAGTTGCTATGATCACTGCTAGGATCAAGAAGTTCATGAAGAAAACAGGAAGAGGCATTGACTTCAAAGCCAAACAGGGTATAACATTTGATAAGTCTATGATTGAATGCTTTAATTGTCAAAGGACTGGACACTTTGCAAGGGAATGCAAGTTTGCTAAGTATCAAGCAAATAGGATGATTGAGAAACCCAAGGTTGAAATCAAGGAAGTTCCTGAACCAAATCCAAAAGCATTAGTGGCTCAAGAAAATCTTTCAGAGGTTGACTGGAGTGCTGAATTTGATGATGAACCAGTAACTATCTCTATGCTTGCAATGGAAGAATTTGATTGGAGCACAGCTTTTGATGAGGAACCAGGATATGCTGCTTTGGATTCAAATGAAGATCTTAGAGGCTTTGATTGGAGCATGGAAAATGACGATGAACCTGTTTTGCTGGCTATGGTAGCTACTTCACCAAGTTCACCCACTGCTACTGAGGTATGCTCTAAGTGTAATAATGTTTATCAAAAGCTACTTAATGACTATGTGTCTGAAAGAGATAAACATAATAAAGCTAGGACTGAAGTGCTTGGTTATCAATTGACTTTAGAGTCAATGGAAGCCAAAATAATAACACATGAAAACAATGAAGTAGCTTGGGCAGAACAATATAAGCAACAGGATTATCAATTAAAACTAAGTGAATGGAAGTTAGGATGTAAGGTGTCTGAATTAGAAAAGATGACTAAAGAAAGAGATGCTTTGTTAGATAAACTTGCTAGTTGGAAAGAAGCTGGTCTTACACATGCTAGTTTTTGTGAAAAACAAAGAAGAGCACATATTAAAACAGGACTAGGTTATGGTGTTGAGTATAGTAGCTCAGAAGAGAACCCAACTAGTGATAAGGAACAAGAAAGTTCAGAGGAACTCTCAACTAGTGAATTTGAAACTTGCTCAGAAGAAAACACATCTAGTAGTGAGGAACCCATTAGCCCAACACCTCCTGAATTTAAGAAAGATGAGGGGTATCATGCAGTTCCTCATGCCACTGGAAGTTTTCAACCACCTAGGAAAGATGTTTCTGGTTTTGGAGTAGACAATCTAGAGTTTAGGAATAAGCTTAAGGGTCAATCTAATCCAAGTTCATCTGAAGAAAAAGTTGAGATTCCTAAGGATGATACACATAAAGGGAATGCTAGGGATTCAAGGAATGCAAACAATGATAAAAGGTTTTCTAAAGTTTTTTCAAAACCAGCAGTATTTTCAAACTTTTCTCAAAGAACTGCTAGTTACTCAGCAGTATCTTCACAAAATACTTTTCAAAATACTGCTAACTTTAGAAATTCTTTTAATCATTCACCTAGAAATCATACTGGTCTTGGCTATAAACCTCAAAGAACAAGATTTGGGTTGATAAATCAGAAAGTATGTTTTGTTTGTTATAGTCCTAATCACTTGATAAAAGATTGTAACTTTCATTCAGAATACTTAAGTCAATACCCAAAAACTAAATCTGCTTACCATAGGCCAACAGAGACTAAACCAGTTTGGAACTATTCAAGTAGGGTCAACCATAGCAATTTCTCAAAAGCCTATAGGTACCCTCACCAGAAAAGACCTTTTTCCAAACCATCTGTACCTTCAGGCAACACTTTTCAAGGTACTGGTAAGCCACAAACAGTACCCTCTCTAAGTACTATTAGGAAGTTTTCCCCCAATCAAGGTACTGCTAATGTAAGACCAAGAAGTTGTGATACCAATTTCAATAAATCTAAAAGGCCTTACAACTCGAAAAGAGTATCTAAATCACAGACCTCAAACCAAAAAGTTAAAACCATGTGGGTCAAGAAAGAAAGTACTGCTGGGGAACAACCAGTACTTTCAGAATGTGTGGGTAAAAAGGAAAGTGCTGTTGAAAAAGAAAGTTTTGTTGAAATCAAAGATCAAGTTTTAGAACATAATAAAGTGATTGATCATGTTTTCAAAAATAGTGGAGATTACATACTTAAAGAATGTAAGTATGTCACTCCACAAGGGGAACACAAGTCAGTAATGGCTTGGGTTCCTAAAAGAAATTAACTTTCTTATTATTGTGCAAGGCAACCCAGAAAGAAGAGCTTAAAGATTATTTAATTGTTGATAGTGGTTGCTCTGGAAGCATGACAGGAGACAAGGAGATCCTGTCAGATTTTAAGGAATATTTTGGAGGAAGAGTTGCATTTGGGGATGATGCTACTGGAGGGAGAATTACTGGCAAAGGAACTATCAAGACAAGAAGTATTGATTTTGAAAATGTTCGTTATGTGAAGGAGCTCAAGTTCAACCTCTTATCAGTATCTCAGATTTGTGACAAGAAGCATCATGTGTTGTTCACTGACACAGAATGTCTTATTCTCTCCCCTGAGTTTAAGTTTGTAGATGATAACTTGGTGATTTTGAGGGCACCAAGAACCAATGATGTGTATAGCATAGATATGAAGAATATTACCTTCACTGAGAAAGCTACATGTTTGGTAGCAAAGGCAACACTTGAAGAGGCACATCTATGGCACAGAAGACTAGGTCATGTGAATTTCAAGAATATCAACAAGCTGGTCAAAGGCAATCTAGTTCGAGGTTTACCTTCCAAAACTTTCAAGACTGATCATTCATGTTTGGCCTGTAAGAAAGGGAAACAACATAGAGCTTCATGCAAAAAGCTTGGGGAAAGAACTATCAGAGAACCTTTGGAGTTGTTGCATATGGATTTGTTTGGACCTGTTTCTGTATCAAGCCTAAACAAGAAGAAGTACTGCTTAGTTGTGACAGATGATTGCAGTAGATTTAGTTGGGTCTTTTTCTTGGGATTTAAAGATGATACTTTTGATGCTATTCATGATCTAATAATATCCCTGGAAAATCAATTGAGACTCAAAGTTAGAGGTATTAGATGTGATAATGGAACTGAATTCAAAAATAAGCTTATGGATGATTTTTGTGCCAACAAAGGAATCAAGAGGGAATTTAGCATTGCTAGAACTCCTCAGCAGAATGGAGTTGTAGAAAGGAAGAACAGAACCTTGATATAAGCAGCAAGAGCAATGCTTGCAGATTCACTCTTACCTATTCAGTTTTGGGTTGAAGCAGTAAGTGCTACTTGTTATATTTTGAATAGAGTTTCTATCACCAAACCCCAGATGAAGACACCCTATGAGTTACTTATGGGCAGGAAACCCAGCATCAGCTTTATGAAACCTTTTGGATGTCCTCTCACTATCCTTAACACCATTGATAATTTGGGTAAGTTTGATGGCAAGTCAGATGAAGGATACCTATTGGGTTACTGTACTAATAGTAAAGGTTTTCGGGTGTATAACAGGGTTACAAGGAAGGTTCAAGACTGTCTACATGTTGAATTCCTTGAAGATCAGCCAAACCAAAGAGGTAAAGGTCCTGATTGGATGTTTGACCTTGATGTGTTAACTCCTTCTATGAATTATGTGCCTGTCAGAGAAGAAAATCAAGTTGTTCACAAGGAAGAAGATTCACAATATATTGTTCATGGAGTCACTGTTAGATCAGAAGATGTTACTGTTGAAGAGCCCATAACCACTGAGGATAAGCAAAGTACTGTTGAACCAACTTCTGTACTCTCTAATGAAGATCAAGCAATTCAAGATGAACTCAATAGGATGCTCTTTCAAGAAACACTAGCTAAATCCTATGAAGATGATCAAAGAAGAGCCTATGAAGCTGCAGAGAAGACAAAGGGAAAATCTACAAATCCATCTCACAGTACTTTGGACAACAGCACTTTGGATCCCAATACTTTGGATCAGAGTACTGCTGCTCAATTTGAAAGTACTTCTGGGGGAGTCAATTCACACACTTGAACCAACACTGATGATTTTCCTGGTCCATCCATGCCTCTTTTTGAAGAATCAGATGATGAGCTACAGGAAGAAGGAATTTTCTCTCAACAAGGTCCTGATCTCACAAATTTGGAAGATGATCTTACTGTTCCAACAACTCACACTTCTAGAGTACATAAGAATCATCCTGCAAATAAAATTATTGGTTCTCCTACTTCTGGTGTTCTTACAAGATCCAAAGCTAAGAGTATCACTAAGCCCCATAATGCTTTGCTTAGCTTTCTTTACAAACAAAACAGGATGAATCATAAGGATCAACAGACATGTTTGTTTGCTTGCTTTATCTCTCAAGAAGAACCCAAGAATATAGCTCAAGCTTTAACTAAAGAAAGCTGGGTTGAAGCTATGCAAGAAGAGCTTCTAAAATTTAAGCTTCAAGAGGTTTAGGTCTTATGTAATTTACCTAATGGCATGAAGGTAATTGGTACAAGATGGGTCTTCAGAGTCAAAAGAGATGAAAGAGGTAATGTCATCAAGAACAAAGCAAGATTGGTTGCACAAGGATATAAACAAGAAGAGGGAGTGGATTATCATGAAGTATTTGCTCCTATAGCAAGAATTGAAGCAATCAGATTATTCCTTGCTTTTGCCTCTTACATGGGATTTCCAGTTTATCAAATGGATGTCAAGAGTGCCTTTCTTTATGGCAAGATTACAGAAGAGGTCTATGTTAAACAACCTCCTGGTTTTGAAGATCCTGAACATCCAAACAAAGTCTACAAATTTGTCAAAGCATTGTATGGCCTTCATCAAGCTCCCAGAGCATGGTATGAAAGACTCTCAAATTTTCTATTACAACATGGTTATAGGAGAGGAGCTATTGATAAGACTTTGTTCATTAAAAGAGACAAAAAGGATATCATGCTGGTTCAAGTTTATGTGGATGATATTATCTTTGGGGATACAAAATAGTCCATGGTGAATGAGTTTGAACAACTCATGCAAAAAGAGTTTCAAATGAGTTCAATGGGTGAACTAACTTTCTTTTTGGGGCTTCAAGTTAAACAATCAAGTACTGGAATCTTCATAAGTCAAGATAAGTATGTCACTGACATTCTTAAGAAGTTCAATCTCAATACTATCAAGCCAGTCACAACATCCATTAAAGCTTCAAACTCATTAGGAAAGGATGAAGATGGAAAACCAGTGGATGTCAAGCTTTACAAATCTATGATTGGGTGTCTTATGTACTTAACTGCATCAAGACCTGATATCATGTTTGTTGTATGTCTTTGTGCAAGATATCAAGTTTCACCCAAGGTTTCTCATATGAATGATGTACAGAGGATTTTTGGTTATCTCAAGCATCAACCTAAGTTAGGATTGTGGTATCCTAAGGAGTCCCCTTTTCACTTGGAAGCTTTTTCAGATAGTGACTATGCTGGAGATAATTATGATAGAAGATCAACCACTGGAGGATGCCAATATCTTGGAAGAAGATTAGTTTCATGGCAGTGTAAGAAGCAAACAATTGCAGCAACATCATCTACTGAAGCAGAATATGTTGCAGCTGCAAGTTGTTGTGGACAAGTTTTGTGGATGCAAAATCAACTCTTGGACTATGGATACAATTTTAAGAATACTCCTATCAACATTGATAATGAGAGTAATATTTGTATTGTGAAGAATCCAGTTTACCATTCCAAGACCAAGCATATACAAATAAGGCATCACTTTATTCGAGATTGTTATGAGCACAGACTCATAAATGTTGTCAAGGTTCACACAGATGATAATGTAGCAGATTTACTCACAAAAGGCTTTGATGTTTCAAGATTCAAGCATTTGGTGGTAAGTATTGGTATGATAAATTATTAGGCTACTTTTGAGGGGAGGCATTAGTAGTTAGTTATTATTTGAGGGGAGGCTACATATATCATTCAACAGAAAAGAAAATTTTATTCATTGTCATTCAAAGTGATTACATTCATCATTCAAGAACCACAGACACAAAACAGACTGAGATACATCATCAAAACTACCTACATCAACCCTACCCAACCTACACCCTGCATAACCTACTCCATAGGCCTTTTTCCTTTTCCCTGATAAGTGTGCTTTCCCTTCTGAGCCTTCTTTCTCTTGTCATCAAAAGATGATTGTTTTCTTGGACAAGCTAGGAAAAGCACTTACATTGGAGGTCTCTCTGGTCTTGCAGGCTTCTTTTCAACAGGAACCTTCATGTTCTTCAAGGCAGAATCTAGAGCCTGGGTCAAGGCTTGTGGCAATTCTTTGGATAGTGATGTAGCTGGAGCAGAAGTTGTAACCTTTTTCTTAGGTTTTTGGTTGGTTGAGCTTGATGCAATAGGAGGAAAGTAAGAACTCCATCCTGGATTAGAATCAGAATCAGAATCAGAGAAGTACTTGATATCAGATGAGATGTATATCAATGGGAAGTTACTCATGATGATGTTCGGGTTTTTATGATGAAGTAAGGTTTTTGTGATGAAGAAAAGTGTTAATGAAAGCTCTTTTTATAGGCAAGATAGTCTAATGGGTTATTAATGATGATCATTCAATTATACTTGCCTTGGTAGTTTTGGGGAGTAAATATGGAAAGTATTAAATGTATCGGGTTGACTTTCAGAAGATATTTTGGTCAAAAAGTCAAAAGATATTTTAATAGGAAAGTACTGCTTCATGTTTTGGATGAAAGTACTGCTGTGGGAAAGTGCTGCTCTAAGGGTACTGCTGACGTGGAACGTACTGTTCTAACGGTCATATATAGGGGGAATGGAGATACATGCCAAAATAACGGTATCCGTATTAAATGGGATTTGATTTTTTAAATCTTATCCATATTTAACAAACCCTACCGCCTTTTTAATCTCCCTTTTCCACTTTCCATCCACATTCTCTTACGCAGTCACTGTTATTCTCAATTCACCCTCTTCATACCACTTCATTCATCCATACTAATTCACAAATGGCTCGTTCCACTTGCAGTAAACACAATATGATTGCCAATTTAGATAAGACTGAATTGAACCTTGATTTTCATGTTGTGATTGATTTCCTTACTGGGTCTTCAATCAATTACTCTTTATTGGTCAATCCAGATATCATTGGACCATGGATTCAAGAATTTTGGGCAACTGCTGCATCCGGTTGGGAAGAACCAGATCTCTCCTTCATTACGGCTACAGTTGCTGGGCGTAATATTCAGATCACTGAAGCTAGTATTCACACAGATCTTATGTTTAATGATGAAGAAGGAAGTGTTAGGTTTGATAAACAAGTACTTTGGGACACCCTTAGGGATATTGGGTATGAGGGTTCACTTACCAAGCTTACATTTGAGAAACCCTTATTTAGTCCACACTGGAAGTACCTGATTCATGTTCTACTTCATTGTCTCAGTAACAAAAGTACTGCTTGGAATGAATTTAGTCAAACCATAGCATCAGCCTTAGTGGGATTAGCTACCAATCAGCCTTTCAACTTCTCATTCATGATTCTTGATGGTATGCACAAACACATCAAGAATGGTTCACCATTTTTGATGTATCCTAGGTTCATTCAAATCTTTTTGAACAAACAGCTTGAAGGTGTTCCCAAACCTCAAGAATTCTTGCCAGCCATTGTTCTTCCTAATAAGGTGTTTACTTTTATGGCTACCAAGAGTGCTAAGTTCTCTAGAAGGAATACACCTCTCACTGCCCATATTTTGGAAATGGCACAAGCTGTTAGAGATGCTGCTCAAGAGGAATCAGACCCTGCTTCAGACTCTGCTCCCACTCCATCCCAAGCTCAAGATGTTTCACCACATTCAGATGAGTCACACTCAGAGGAAGGAGATGCTTCTCAACATACTGTTTCAAGGGAAAAGACTGCTTCTCCACAAGGTACTGCTCCTCATGATTCAGAACAGGATGAGAATCAACCACCCACTCCCAATGATTATACTTCCACAGATGGTTCTCAAACATCTGGAGGAGATGAGGGCGTTATGGCTGATGAGGGAGTGCTGAGCAATTATGCTTTAATAAGAGAGTTAAGAAGATTGAAGAAAGCTTATGAGGATCAAGCTGCACTACTCTTGAAGTTGAGCAACCAGTTCAAAAGATTAAAGCGGTTTGTTTGGCCACTTGTTAAGCATCACAGGCTATGGGTCAAGTCACAACAGAAAAGTGGTCCCAAACCTAGGTCCAAGAAAAGAAAGTTCAAGAAACATTCTTCATTCCCATTGGGGAGGAATTTGCAGAATAAGAATGTGAATGAAGATGCTGGTTTGAATAAAAGTGAATATGATGATGATATTCAACCCCTTGAAGAAATAACACCACTTGAAGAACAAACGAACCTGTGTTGTAGCATACGATGACTCGAGACGTTGAGAGGTGTTGAATGTTTGTTGAGACAAAATATGATTACAAGTAACTTGTACATTTTACGTTATGTATCAAGTTATACGTTTGTCATCAATCAAAACAAACGAGACCGTATAGATTAAATATCGTAATATTTGCACTAACAATTGCTATGATTACGACTGGGAATATCTTCTATAGACCTCGGGAGAAACAGCGCAAGCAGATCAGAAGAAGGCCAAGTTTTTCCAACCGGAAGGAGATCATCTAACTTTGCTTGCTGTTTACGAGGCTTGGAAAGCTAAGAATTTTTCGGGGCCCTGGTGTTTTCAGAATTTTCTTCAGTCGAGATCGCTTAAGAGGGCGCAGGATGTCAGAAAGCAGCTTCTATCTATCATGGACAAGTACAAATTGGATATTGTAAGTGCTGGGAAGAACTTTACAAGGAGAAATGTTTGGGATACGTTGATGCAAGTGTGTTTGTCATATATTGCAAGTATTTCATTGGCTAGATTGGTGGAACGTTTGCTTTTGATACCAATTGTGAATAGCAAATGTGACAGATGATTGCAGTAGATTTAGTTGGGTCTTTTTCTTGGGATTTAAAGATGATACTTTTGATGCTATTCATGATCTAATAATATCCCTGGAAAATCAATTAAGACTCAAAGTTAGAGGTATTAGATGTGATAATGGGACTAAATTCAAGAATAAGCTTATGGATGATTTTTGTGCTAACAAAGGAATCAAGAGGGAATTTAGCATTGCTAGAACTCCTCAACAGAATGGAGTTGCAGAAAGGAAGAACAGAACTTTGATAGAAGCAGCAAGAACAATGCTTGCAGATTCACTCTTACCTATTCAGTTTTGGGCTGAAGCAGTAAGTGCTGCTTGTTATATTTTAAATAGAGTTTCTATCACCAAACCCCAGATGAAGACACCCTATGAGTTACTTATGGGCAGGAAACCCAGCATCAGCTTTATGAAACCTTTTGGATGTCCTCTCACTATCCTTAACACCATTGATAATTTGGGTAAGTTTGATGGCAAGTCAGATGAAGGATACCTATTGGGTTACTGTACCAATAGTAAAGGTTTTCGGGTGTATAACAGGGTTACAAGGAAGGTTCAAGACTGTCTACATGTTGAATTCCTTGAAGATCAGCCATACCAAAGAGGTAAAGGTCCTGATTGGATGTTTGACCTTGATATGTTAACTCCTTCTATGAACTATGTGCCTGTTAGGGAGGAGAATCAAGTTGTTCATTCAGAAGAAGAAGATTCACAGTTCATAGTTCATGGTGTCAATGTTAGTTCTACAGATGTTCCTGATACAGACTCTATTGACAAGGAGCAAAGTACTGTTGACAAGGAGCAAAGTACTGTTGAGCAAAGTACTGTTAACTCAGCTCCCATAATCTCTGATGAAGATCAAGATGAACTCAATAGCATGCTTTTTCAAGAAACACTTGCAAAGTCCTATGAAGATGATCTAAGACGAGCCTATGAAGCAAAGAAGACTAAGGAAAAATCTACAAACACGTCTCGCAGTACTTTGGACAACAGCACTTTGGATCCCAGTACTTTGGATCAAAGTACTGCTGCTCAATTTGAAAGTACTTCTGGGGGAGTCAATTCACACACTTGGACCAACACTGATGATTTTCCGGGTCCATCCATGCCTCCTTTTGAAGAATCAGATGATGAACTACAGGAAGAAGGAATCTTCTCTCAACAAGGTCCTGATCTCACAAATTTGGAAGATGATCTTACAGTACCAACAACTCACACTTCAAGAGTGCATAAGAACCATCCTGCAAATAAAATTATTGGTTCTCCTACTTCTGGTGTTCTTACAAGATCCAAAGCTAAGAGTATCACTAAGCCCTATAATGCTTTGCTTAGCTTTGTTTACAAACAAAACAGAATGAATCATAAGGATCAATAGACATGTTTGTTTGCTTGCTTTATCTCTCAAGAAGAACCCAAGAATATAGCTCAAGCTTTAACTAAAGAAAGTTGGGTTGAAGCTATGTAAGAAGAGCTTCTACAATTTAAGCTTTAAGAGGTTTGGGTCTTATGTGATTTACCTGATGGCATGAAGGTAATTGGTACAAGATGGGTCTTCAGAGTCAAAAGAGATGAAAGAGGTAATGTCATCAAGAACAAAGCAAGATTGGTTGCACAAGGATA
>LBNU01024065.1:9489-37963 GCA_014162995.1 Artemisia annua
TCTTTTTTATCTAAATCTTTTATCTAGATCTTTTTCTATCTAAATCTTTTTTATCTAAATATTTTTTCTAGATTTTTTTATCTAAATCTTTTTTTTATCTAAATCTTTTATCGCTTTACTTTCTTTAAAATGAGCCGTGAGTAGTTTAATTCGTGTTTGCTTAGTGATTCGGGTTTGTGAGCTAAGTGTGGACGTTAAAATTTTGTGATTAATAATCATTAAGATTATTTAGACTTGTGATTTTATTATTCGAAGGACAAAAGCTAAGAACGATTAAATCACTCGTCTAGAGTTATTATCTCTTCAAAAGAGTAATTGACAACTAATCTCGAGAAAGGAAAATAACTCGTCACAAACCTTTAGCTCATATTTAGTAAACTTATTCGAGTCGCTTTGCGAACATATTTTCTTTAAATTCATTTACCGTTTTCATTACTTATTGCACTTTAATTATCGCTTTCTTTAAGTCACTTTATTTCATGCAACTTTACTTGTTTATTTTCTTTGCGTCACTTTATTGCTTTTCTCTACTTTAACCGCATTTTAATTGTATTTGTAGTATAATCAAAACCAAAATCATCTTTTAAACCATTATTTATTTCACATATCTCACGATCTTGAGTGACGAGATCAGTTCAACCCTCGTTGGGACTACGACTCGAGTTTATAAGCTTCATCGCTTGAAAAACGCTCAAATCAATTCTTCTCAAGGATGATTCAATAACATCAATAGTTACCTCATCCACTGTGGCTCTCAGAGCATCCACAGTTTTATGTGTGTCTCCATCTTCAATAGTGATGACACTGACAGTGTGCCAAAACTGTTTGATGTGAGAGACATACATTGTGGGGTTTAGAGTTAAAGCATACCTTATATGTGTGGTATTGAGAAAATCCACAATTTGGTGAAAAACAGGGCCACTCTTTTCATCTGACTTCTGCAAGTAGGCCACTTGGTTGTGTTCATCGACAAATTTAAAAGATGCTGATGCGTGGGTTTTGCAACCTATGCACTTAGGTTTTACCTCTCAAGGGATCTTGAGAAGCTTACAACCCCCACCAGGCAGTGTACCTGACCGATGTAGTATAGTGAAGTGGCAAGTACCGGGGGATTGATCGTTCTCTCGGGGAATAGTGTCGTTAAGCTTGAAAAGCTACTCTAATTAGGTCTAAGGGTTGAGGGATGATTCTTTTTGTATTTTTATGTTTTATGAAAGCAAGTAAAAATCTCGGTTTTGGAAGGAGTGGGCGGAATTAGTTGCTAGCCAACTAACCCAAATATCTACTTTTGCAAATAAAAATAAATAACAAGAAAAGTGGTTGTGAAACTTATAAATTAGAAATATGTGTTTACTTAGATTTCCTTACTACCTAGCTATCTTTTATCTGTTAATTGGTTTGTTGTGATTATGTGGATGACGGGTTGTATTCCTTTAAACCATTCGTAGGGCCGTGTACGATCTTCCCTAACTCTATAAGCCCCTACTTCATTCCTTTGTCGAGCCGATTTAAGCTCCTAACATGGGATCATTAGAATTCGCTCATGCATTAAATACAACCAAATAATCGTAGTACACATCCAATTCATGTTTCTTAAGACGTTCAAGCAAGTTACCGTATAGGAGGTTAGCCAGTTTTCTTAAGCCTAACATCGACTTCACCCAAACACAATAATCACAAGCAAACCAACAACATATAATCAATAGCTAGGTTTCATTAGATCTAAGCAAACACAATAAAGACCTAGCCTAGCATGTTAATTGAAAGACAAGCGTAAGATATAATCAAACAACACATAGACATATTGATTGATTTGAAAGAAGACTTATCTTTAATTAAACATCAAGGTTTCAAGGGTGAAAAACCCTTAAAAATACTGTGGAATACGAGCTAGGGTTTTTCCCAAAAGTTGCACACTAATGAATGAAAATTAGAAAAGTATATATATATATATATATATTTTACAAGCTGACGGCGTCACGTTCTAGTGCGTGACGCCGTCACCTCGCCGCCAAACTATAATTCGGATTGCTCAGATCCACTTCTGACGCCGTCCCCTTATAATTCTTCTAGGCCGTCTCCCTTTACCACATAACGTGACGGCCTAGGCGTCACAAAGCGTCACGCCGTCACAAAAATTCTCTGGGGCGTCTCGTGTAAACTTCGTATCCATCTCTTTGTCAAAGCGTGACGCCGTCACATTCCAAAGCGTGACGCCGTCAGGTACTGTTTCCAGCATATTTTGAGACTTTGTCGTTTTCTTCACTTTTATGCTCCAAAAACGTCCAAAATAGCTTCTTTTCCAGATTTCCTCTCCAAAGTACCTAAAATGACAAAAGAAACGATTTAGGGCAATATTTGATCAAATAATTACGGATTAGGGCTTAAATGACCCCCTAAAAGCGGTACACTTTTCGCTTCATCAAATACCCTTACATTTGAGATTTGCTTGTCCTCAAGCAAATGCGCTTTTATTCCAATCAAAATATGAGCTAGGGGTCATTTAACACGAATATAAAAGTAACTACAACAAATAGTCATTCAACCCTAGTCATAATAAGCATGGAAATCATACACTAGCACCTCACAAATAGTGTTTGGATAGTCTCATCTCTCGGGTGTTATAAACCTATATAACTAGATGGAAATGGAAGAAATATCACTCACTACCTGTCATAGCAAATAGATTACCATAGGCTTGGGAAAGGATCAAAAATCCTCCTCCACTAGGCGTAAGCACCTAAGATAAACTATCAAAGAGGGCTTTACATGGGTTGTAACGTTAGATGTAGGGATATGATAACACGGTTTGGTTGGAATAAAGGGTATTTTAGTGGTGGCGAGCTAATTATCTTGATCAAATACATGCACAAGGTGGCGATGCTAAGCCAAGACTCGACTCGACTTAAGCTAATAATAAAATAACAAAAACATAAATAAAGATAAAATGAAACGGGATGGTAGTCCGTATGTTGTTTTTTACTTTTCTTTTTCCAATTTTTTTTCGTTTTTCTTGTTTTTTCGATATATATATATATATATATATTTTTTTTTTTTTTTTTTTTTTTTTTTTTTTTTTGCATACACTCTTGCCCTACCATCTAAAATAATACATCATAGGGGCCTCGGTTCTCCCCTTACACTTGAACTTTTACATACTTTACAATTAGTTATTCTAATGACTCGAATTAAGATAATTGAAAAACTTGGAGTACTTTAAAACATTCACGCACATATGGGGGTAATAATTGACTTCTTCCCCATTACTCCATTATATTAGTACTTTACCCATGAGTCCAAATTGTCCCAAAATAATATGTACAAGGATATGACTCGACTTAGCAACCATGTAAGTAATAAGATAATTAACTAAGGGTTTAACAAATGTTTTCACAATAATGCACTAAAGATGAGTGCATACAAGGTAGGCTAAGGCGATTTGGGTGTACATTTGGGTGGATTGTAAACAAATTCTTCCTTTAAGTATAATGCTTAAAGTTAGAAACGAAAAGATAGGCTCGGAGGGGTGTACTAGGGGTATCGTGTACTAAAAATGAGTACAACGCTAAGATGTGGGAGAATTACTTGACTAATGAAGTCAATGTAATTATAATACGGGTAAAACTAAGGTTATCCTAATGCCTCTTATCATGTAGTAGATCTAACTACACGAATGTAGTCTCACTTGTGGATTTGGGATGGTCCTAACGCAAGTTCTAGAATCTATAGGCTACCGGTACACACACAAGCATAAAAAATGAATGCTTTTCCTAACAATTCTAGGGGTGAACCTCACATATTTGGGGGGAATTTTTTTGAGTGGTACGGGTTTTGTGCTAATAATACAATTCCCTATCCATGAGACGCTTATTATTCCTAAAGTATCACTTCTAAATATTGTAAAAAATTTTAAATTTGCGCTAAAATTGCCCTAACCAATGTTTCTTTCAGTTTTATTACACAAATACCATTAGACAAAACAAAAATCAAGCGTAAAAGCATTTTCTAAGGCGCTTTCATTTACCCCCCTTACACTTAAACCGAACATTGTCCCCAATGTTCATATAAAAGATGTAAAAGTAATGAAAATGAAAGATGAAACAAATACTCCCCTGATTCTTGATGTGAATCGTGTGGTAACATGGTTAGATCTTCTTCCAAGATGATGTAAAAGCTCCAAGCTCAAAGCGACTCCAAAAGCTTGATGTCATGAACTTGATTCCATGTTCACCTTCTTGTACGTCCAAAATAACCTGTTAAACCTGAGAAAACAAACTAGGCAAACCTCGTGTAAAATCGGCAGCAAAATCTATATAAGGATATAATGCTTGTGGAATGAAAATTTTGCAGATTCCTGGAATTAGAGGTGCAGTAATTTTTATAATCCGGCAGAAAAACTAAATTTTAAAACGTTTTCTGAAATTCAAAGGCTGACGCCGTCAGCTTTTAAAGGCTGACGCCGTCAGAATTGATCTGACAGAATTCTTATGTTTAGTTTCCGGAAAATTTCTGGAAAAACAAATACCTTAACTGCTGGAATCCTGTAAAATTTCATTATGACTCGATACAAGCATTTGACTCTAACAAATACTAATATGTATGTTTATTTTACATCGTTACAATTCATGTTCCAATTCGTTCTTATAAACAAATTTAGATTTCCCTTACACTTATCTTTTGCAAAATACCTTTATATGTAGTTAAGACGAAGTTAAAAACAAAATAAAGCATTTTCACAATTTTAATTTGAAACATGAATCAATAATGATAAAAATAAAACATGCATACGGAAACAAATAAATCAAATAAACAAGCAATCAAACAAATAAAGCTTGGGTTGCCTCCCAAGAAGCACTTTTCTTTATTAACGAGTCTTGTAGCTAGACTCAAAGTCACTCTAATTACGTTTTCTTATTCAACTTTCGCGCCAACTCAAAACTCTGAATCCAATTTTCATCACGCTTATATTCAGGGCCTAAATTCATGCAGCCTGAATAATATGCCTGCTTCCTTTCATAGTAAACATCATCACTAAGTCCGTCATCCTTAATCTCGTAGGGTCGAATCACATCAACTGATAAATTCTCGATGTCCTTTAACTCTACCCTCATGTGAGGCATCATAAAAGTGATTTTCTCAATCCCATCAGTAAACTGAACTGTTCCCTTATCATGATCACAATACATCTTAGTCGTCTCAACAAAAGGCTTCTCTAGAACAATCTCTCCTAAATACGGGTCTATAATACCTCTAACATCTTCTAGGATTTCAAAGTCGCATTGATAAGTGAAGTTTCCTATAAAGATGTGTACCCCCTCTACTCTCTTAACGAAATTGCACCGTCGGTTAGGGTTATAAGGGTCTTTTCTGGGGTTTAACCTTTCGTTCATAATCCAGTTATAGTAGAGCCTAGACATAATATTCATGGGTTCTTTTAAGTCAATGTATGTATGCTCTCTAAACATGTATCCAACCATGCAAGGAATTTTGATGTTCCCGTAGTTATGCTTCCTAATCCATGGCTTCTTCCTATATTTCAAGGGACACGGGTGTTGTAAGAGGAATCTATGGTAACTTAATTCCTTAGGAGTTGGGGAAAGGTTTGTAAACTCAACTTTCATTTGGAGTGGTTTATTGAGTTTCATAAATGTGTCAATTTCCCTCTCTCTACGTTCGCGAGCTACGAGCCTTTTGCTAACTTCTAAACGCTGATTCTCAAAATCCATGGAAACAAACCTAATACGAACAAAGACAAAAAGAAAAAGATAGACTAAAGAAATCCTAGAAAAATAAAAATAAAAATCTCACTAGAAAGGATTCTAATGAGTAGACCTAAGTAAAAATAAAATTTTCAATCTAAACAATAACTATTCCCCGGCAGCGGTGCCAAAAACTTGATGCGCGGGTTTTGCAACCTATGCACTTAGGTTTTACCTCTCAAGGGATCTTGAAAAGCTTACAACCCCCACCAGGCAGTGTACCTGACCGATGTAGTATAGTGAAGTGGCAAGTACCGGGGGATTGATCGTTCTCTCGGGGAATAGTGTCGTTAGGCTTGAAAAGCTACTCTAATTAGGTCTAAGGGTTGAGGGATGATTCTTTTTGTATTTTTATGTTTTATGAAAGCAAGTAAATATCTCAGTTTTGGAAGGAGTGGGCGGAATTAGTTGCTAGCCAACTAACCCAAATATCTACTTTTGCAAATAAAATTAAATAACAAGAAAATTAAAGTGGTTGTGAAACTTATAAATGAGAAATATGTGTTTACTTAGATTTCCTTACTCCCTAGCTATCTTTTATATGTTAATTGGTTTGTTGTGATTATGTGGATGACGGGTTGTATTCCTTTAAACCATTCGTAGGGCCGTGTACGATCTTCCCTAACTCTATAAGCTCCTACTTCACTCCTATGTCGAGCCGATTTAAGCTCCTAACATGGGATCATTAGAATTCGCTCATGCATTAAATACAACCAAATAATCGTAGTACACATCCGATTCATGTTTCTTAAGACGTTCAAGCAAGTTACCGTATAGGAGGTTAGCCAGTTTTCTTAAGCCTAACATCGACTTCACCCAACCACAATAATCACAAGCAAACCAACAACATATAATCAATAGCTAGGTTTCATTAGATCTAAGCAAACACAATAAAGACCTAGCCTAGCATGTTAATTAAAAGACAAGCATAAGATATAATCAAACAACACATAGACATATTGATTGATTTGAAAGAAGACTTATCTTTAATTGAACATCAAGGTTTCAAGGGTGAAAAACCCTTAAAAATACTGTGAAATACGAGCTAGGGTTTTTCCCAAAAGTTGCACACTAATGAATGAAAATTAGAAAAGTATATATAGATTTCATAAGCTGATGACGTCACGTTCTAGTGCGTGACGCCGTCACCTCGCCGCCAAACTAAAATTCGGATTGCTCAGATCCGCTTCTGACGCCGTCCCCTTATAATTCTTCCAGGCCGTCTCCCTTTACCACATAACGTGACGGCCTAGGCGTCACAAAGCGCGACGCCGTCACAAAAATTCTCTGGGGCGTCTCGTGTAAACTTCGTATCCATCTCTTTGTCAAAGCGTGACGCCGTCACATTCCAAAGTGTGACGTCGTCAGGTACTGTTTCCAGCATATTTTGAGACTTTGTCGTTTTCTTCACTTTTATGCTCCAAAAACGTCCAAAATAGCTTCTTTTCCAGATTTCCTCTCCAAAGTACCTAAAATGACAAAAGGAACGATTTAGGGCAATATTTGATCAAATAATTACGGATTAGGGCTTAAATGACCCCCTAAAAGCGGTACACTTTTCGCTTCATCAGATGCCATGGAATGTTTTGATGAAAAGATGATCGTGTGAGTATGAATTGAATATGTAACAAGCCAATTGAGATTTAAAGATTTATACTGTTAGGGTTTGATAGATATGCGCAAGAGAGAAATTATCTTTAGAAAAGATTTATCTTTTGAGAAAAGGATAAAAGTAAATAGGTAAGTAGATAATTCTCAAAAATTAAACCCTATAAGTACGGACAAAACGGTTAATCTCAACGGCTAGTTAAAAATTTTGTTACTGACACAATAGTTGTAACGGCTAGTTCACCAGTGGTAAAATTTACACTATCAATGGAAACTGTGAACTAGCAGTGGTAAGTTTTTCACAAAATTTCTAAGAGTAGTGGAAAAATAAAATTTATTTAAAGTGATCTGCTCTTATCATAGTTTTTAGCAAACTACCAGCTATCAACGGATTTGATATGTCTTTACCATGAACCATTTGCTATGGACTAGCCAACTCTTAATCATAAAGAATATGGTGAGTTGATAACCATATAGTTTTTTGTAAACTATCAACCATGAACGGATTTGACAAGTCTTTACCGGTAGTCGTTTGCTCTGGACTAGTTGATTCTTATGTTGATTAGACATGGTGAATCAATAACCATTTGTTGTGTGTCTCAGATACACACCTTTTATGATCAACTCCCAGCAATTTTGGTCATTAACCTGCATAAGTTAGTATAAAACCAAAAGTATTCAAACCAAAGTTATAAACCAGAGTTACTTTTTGACCAAGCCACTGTTACTAAAAATATCTCCTTATGGTGAACCCGACATAGTAAAATATTATCCATATTTACTCCATACACCAACCAAAACAGGTAAGTGCAATTACTTCTCTTAATTATCTCTTAGGGTTGACTATGCCTACAAAAGGGGCTTGAATACTAAAGTATCCACATCAAAAACTTTCAAAACCTCAACAAATCTTCAAATCACCACTATTTGCAGAAGAATCATGAGCTCCAATCCTGATATCATTGATATCACCTCTGACTCATCCTCTGATGAATCAGCATCCTCAGGATGGGCAAACTACTTTCCTCCTTGTGCCTCAACTTCTTCAACAAAGAAACCTAAGAAGAATATTAAAACACCAACTTCATCTGATGATCTTCCTACTCCTTCATCTTATGTCTTTGATTCCAGCTCTTCTGATGAAGAAGAGACATCTGATTTAGAAAAGAAGTTACCCAATGCACTTGCAGAGGCTTTAGAGAAGACTTTGGCATCTCTGAAGAAGATACCAGTGCCTTAGAAGACTGTGCCATGCCCAAAGCCTGCTAAACAAGTACTAGGACTCCCTAGTCCAAAGATGTGGTTGGCAATGCAGAACCAAGCTAAAGGTGTTCACAAGACCATGCCAAGCTATAAGGGAAAAGGCAAAAAGCCTATGGAGTAGTTGATTTAGTGGTGGTTTAAGTTGTTATCTTTTGTTGGTTTGATGTACTGCAACACTCCTATGTAATGAAACTTTTTCTTAATGAATGAAATTTTAAGTTTCACTGTTGACTTGCCACTGTGAGTGATTGACTTGCCACTGTTGACTTTAACTTCTGCAAAAGTGTTAGTGGACAAACAATATACAATATACAAGAATATGCAAACATATACAACAACTAACAGTACAAAAATCCTCCCCTCAACACCAGAGACTATTAGACATCAAAATTTTAGGGGTTTAGCATTCCAGTACCTATTACCAGGTACTGAAATCTTCCCACATCAAGTCCTTTTGTTAACAAATCAGCATAGTTATCATCAGTGTGAATTTTGATAACCCGAATTAACTTTTTCTCATAACAATCTATTATAAAATGATGTCTAATCTCAATATGCTTAGTTTTAGTGTGTTGAACAGGATTTTTAATTATGCAAATTGTACTGCTATTATCAATTTAAATGATGGTGTTCATAAAATTATACCCATAGTCCAATAATTGGTTTGAAGCCATAAGACTTGAGCACAGCAACTTGCAGCAGCCACATACTCTGCCTCAGTTGATGAAGTTGCCACCATTGTTTGCTTCTTGCACTGCCATGACACCAATCTACACCCAAGAAATTGGCATCCACCTGTTGTTGATTTTCTATCCAAGCTTGTACCAGCATAATCACTATCTGAGTATGTAACCAACTCTATAGGAGATTCTTTAGGATACCATAATCCCAAATGAGGATATGCTTTGAGATATTTGAAAATCTTCTTCACAGCAGTCAAGTGAGATATTTTGGGAGTGACCTGAAACCTTGCACAAGCACAGACTGCAAACATGATATCTGGCCTTGATGAAGTGAGATACATCAAAGAACCAATCATTGACCTATAAGTATGTACATCAACTACTTCTCCACTGTTTTCCTTCAAAAGCAGATGTGTAGTCTTGTCTGCAGGTGTGCTAGAGGACTTAGCATAAGTGAATTTGAACTTCCTTAGAATCTCAGCCACATATTTGTCTTGATTGATAAAAAATACCATCTGGCCTTTGTTGTACTTGAAGTCCCAAAAAGAATGTGAGCTCTCCCATAGAACTCATTTGAAACTCATCTTTCATTAGCTTCTCAAATTCTTTGCACATCTCTTGCTTTGTAGAGCCAAAAATAATATCATCAACATAAACTTGAACCAGTAAGATATCACTCTTGTCTTTCTTGATGAACAAAGTTTGATCAATTTTCCCTCTATGAAACCCATTAGACCTAAGATAGTTTGCAAGGGTTTCATACCACTTCCTTGGAGCCTGATGTAGACCATACAAAGCTTTGATCACCTTATACACTTTGTTTGGATGGTCTGGATCTTCAAAACCTGGAGGTTGTGAAACATACACCTCCTCATCAATTTTCCCATAGAGAAAGACACTTTTTACATCCATTTGATAGACTGTAAAGCCCATAAAGGATGCATATGCTAGAAAAAGCCTAATAGCCTCAATTCTTGCAACTAGGGCAAATACTTCTTCATAATCAATACCCTCCTCCTGAGTGTATCTTTGTGCCACAAGCCTAGCCTTGTTCCTGATGACAATCCCTCTTTCATCTTTCTTGTTTCTGAACACCCACTTGGTACCAATTACCTTCATTCCTTTAGGTAAATCAACAAGCACCCAAACTTTCTGAATCTTAAACTGAAGCAACTCCTCTTGCATTGCTTCTACCCAGCTTTCATCTTCAAGTGCCTTGAATACATTATTAGGTTCCATTTGTGATAGAAAGCACATAAACAGACATTCATTCTTGCCTTCATGGTTCTTGGATTCATAAACTTCACTGATAAAGCCATGAATATCAGCCATTTGTGTCTGTCTTCTAGTCTTCACTCCAGATTGTACATCTCCTATCACATTTTCAAGTGGATGTGTTTTATGAATTGTAGTGTGGTGAGTTTGAGGAATTGCACATGCAGTAGGCATATTGGAGATTTCAACATCAATGGCTTGGGCTTCCTGAAAGATTGAAGTCACATTTTCCACATTTGGTACAGTAGTGGAAACTTCTAGCCTAGCAGTGGAAACTTCTGGCCTAGCAGTGGAATCAGTATTTCCACTGCTTTCAGGATTCTCTTTGTTTTGAGTGTTCATATCAACTGCTTTGAACACATTGCCATCACCTTCTTTTCCAGAATCATTAGAAGGTTGTTGGTCTCCAGTCTTTGAGACAAAATCATCACCTGCAAAGTCCCAAATTGGCATAATGATTTGATCTTGATCATCCTCTTGATCTTTGCTTGGTTCATCATCATCAACAAACTCTTCTGAACCTGCAAAATATTAGTATTTGTACCTGTAGAAATAGGTACATAGTTCATGGTATTGGTTAGAGTCTCAAGATCAAACAACCATTCTGGATCTGTACCTGCAACGTTGGGTCTATTTTCTAGAAACTCAACGTGCAGATTTTCTTCTATCTTTTTGGTCCTTAAGTTGTATACCCTAAAGGCTTTACTAACCATAGAGTACCCAACAAAATAACCTTCATCTGACTTTCCATCAAATTTGGCCAGATGATCTATGGTATTGAGAATAGTGACATGACATCCAAATGGTCTCATGAAGTCTAAGACAGGTGGTCTACCTCTAAATAACTCATAAGGTGTCTTGTTCTTTGTTTTTACCACTAAAACCCTGTTCTGTACATAGCAAGCAGTGTTAACTGCTTCAGCCCAAAAAGTGATTGGCAATTTAGAATCAGCCAACATGGTTCTTGCAGCCTCTATTAGTGTCCTATTTCTCCTCTCAGCTGCACCATTTTGCTGAGGAGTTCTAGCTACACTAAATTCTCTTTTAATACCTTTTTCTCTGCAAAAATCATCCATAACTCTATTCTTAAACTCTGTCCCATTGTCACACCTGATAATTTTAACTTTCTTATCAATTTGGTTTTCTATTTCTGTTATAAAAGTCTTAAGGATACCAGTTGTCTCATCCTTAGTTCTAAGAAAGAAAACCCATGTAAACCTACTAAAATCATCAGTCACAACCAGACAATACTTCTTAAGATTTATGCTACTCACAGATGTAGGACCAAACAAGTCCATATGCAACATATATAGTGGGTGAGCAATAGAGTTAAATGCCTTTGTTTTACAAGAAGCTCCGTGTTGCTTGCCTTTAAGACATGCAACACAGGTGTGGTCATTTTCAAATCTTTTCTGAGGTAAACCTCTTACCAAACCATCTTTGACAATTTTATTTATGGTTTTAAAGTTTATGTGACCAAGTCTTCTGTGCCATAACATGGACTCATCCAATGTGGCCTTTGCAATCAAGCAAGTAAGATCATCTTTAGAAACAATATTCTTCATATCAAAACTGTATAAATTGCCTTGTCTAGGAATTTTAAGAAGTACCTGACTTTCATTAGGCATCTTAATGTCCTTGTCAAGAACAAAACATTCATTTTCAGTAAAAAAAACTTTGTTTTTCTTGTCACAGATTTGTGACACACTAAAGAGATTATACTTTAGCTCTTTTACACAGTACACAGGTTCAAAGTCCAAGTTACTAGTTCTGATAGTACCTTTACCAGTAACTCTTCCACCAACTCCACCTCCAAAGCTGACAAATTGTCCATCTAAAGGTTTGAAATCTAAGAGATAGGACATGTTGCCAGTCATGTGCCTTGAACATCCACTATCTGAATCGCCTTTATCTTCTATTTTAGTCTTTGGATGTTCCTGCACATAAAATAAAGGAGTTAGTTTCTTTTGGAGACCCAAGCCATGATTGACTTGGATCTGCCTCGTGTATCAATATAATTGTATCTATCAAAGGTCATTGATACACCATTGGGATTGGTTGAGGAGGTAATTCCTTTTGGTTTCCATTCCCAACGTGCTGAGGCCTTCACAGCATTTCCCATTTTACCCTGTTCTTGTTTACAACATTAGCAGTGGGAATTTTTGGCCTGGCAGTGGAAACTGCTGACTTAGAAATTTTAACTTTAGGTACCCACTTTTGGTTATAAACAACCTTTTTCTCATAAAAGGTCTTTTTTCCTGTTTGTGCAGATTTAACAAAAGTTGTTTTTGGTTGTGTACTAGAAACAGGTGATTTTGGGTAAGCAGTGTTAACAGTTTTAGCAGTGGAAAAATATTTAAGTCCACTTCTTAATTGAACTACTCTGGGAATCATGTTGCTGTGATTATGAGGGTGAGTATTGTATTGAAACTTGTTTGTGTTCACCCTTTTGTTCCAAAAAACTTCCCTTCTTCCCACATGGTAGTCACATTTAGCATGCAAATGGTCAAAACTACCACAAATATGACATGCTTTGTTATTCATAACAAAATCAGTACCAAGTTGTTGAGACTTTAGATGATTCCAACTCCTCTGGTTGCCCCTAGGAGCTGTGACCTATTTCTATACATCTCAGCATATTTTACAGTTGGCCTAGGTTGATTAGCTTGCTTTCTAGGTTCCACTGTATCAGATTTAACATCTTTGGGAGTAGAAGTTTCTACACTAACTTTCACACTTTCATCCACTAGAGATGAATCACTAACACTCTCAAAAGCATCAGTCTCATGCTTAACATGTTCATTACTAGCATTCTTCACAAATTTGGGAGGGCCATATTCAAGGATTGGTTCCTGAAACTCTTCTAACCCTGTATGTGCTAGGTCAATACCTGGAGGTGATGGAACACCTCTTAGTGGTGGAGGTACAATATTATATCCTACACCTGACTTAGCTTTATTCACAATTTGTGCTTCCCAAATCTTATGAATTCCCTCAGACTGATAAGCTAAAGTATCAACTGTTATTTTGACATTATCATTCATCTTTGTAAGTTTCTCTAGCTCATCTCTAATGGCCTCATTAACAGCAATATAACAGTCTAAATCCCTTTTTAACACTGCAATATCATCATTATATTTAGACTCATTTGCTCTATAATGCACTAACTGTTTTTCTAACACTGATAAGCCTCTTTTATGATTAGACAAATTATAGTTAGAATCTAGCAACTCTGTTGTTTGACTTTCTAAAAGTTCCCTAAGTCTTTCACACTCTTTTAAAGCTTTACAAGATTTAGAACAACTTTCAATATTATGTACCTCAGAATCAGAGAAAGCCATTAGAGCAAATTCTGTAGCAACCAAAGCAGCATCTGTTGGAGCCTCTTCTTCATCAGCCATTTAGCTCCAATCATAGCTAACACCATCAATAGCTAGCATTGCCTTTGGATCTTCTACTGTTGGCTCCTTCTTCTTGTCCTGCTTATACCAAGTGGACCTGTTGTCTTGCTTTCTAGGCTTTCTGCACTCTCTAGCAAAGTGTCCCAATTTGTGACAGTTGAAACATTCCACCTTCTTCTTGTCAAAGCCTGCAGTCTCATTACAATTAATGGTAATTTGTCTTCCAGTCCTTTGCCAAAACTTTTTAGCCTTGAAACTTAGAAGTGCAACCTGCCACTTGATATCCATCTCTTCCAAATCATCATCATCCACTTGGTCCAGATCTTCATGAGTCTGTTGTGAACCATTGACTTGGGTTGAGATAAAGGCATAGAAGGTAGGATCTCCTAGTCCAACAACCTTCTTTTTGGAGCTACCAGTGGTAACACTTGCACTACCAGTGGAAACAGAAGGACCAGCAGTGGAATCATCATCATCTCATCAGAGCTATCAACAACTGAGGATGATAGAAGTGCCAAACTTCTAGAACTTGAACTTAGATTACCAGCCTTCTTCAACCTTTGTTCAATGATCTTAAAGTTATTATAAAGATCATTGAGATTCATTGTTTCAATCTCTGGTTTGTTTTCCCAGACTATCACATTGGTTTGAAACTCTAAAGGCAAACTTCTCAAGAACTTGAGATTGAGGTCTTCCTTGTCTACCTCAATGCCAAACACAGTTAGCTGTGTCACAATCTTTTGAAGTCTAGTGAAATACTGTCAATGGATTCATTGCTAGAAGCAGAGAAGTTTTCATAATTTTGCTTCAACAATGTTTTCTGAGTTTTCTTGGTGGCATCATTACCACCAGATACTTGACAGATTTCTTCAAACAATTGCTTAGCAGTGGTGTACTTGCCAAAAGCAATGATCTGATCCTTGGGAAGGGTCATTAAGAGCAAGCTTCTAGCCTTCATGTCATTCTTCTTCTGCTGCCTTTCTTCACTTGTAACTGGTCCAGTATTTAGCCTCTGAACCACCTTGCCATCAACAGTTGCAGAAGAAGTACTAGGCTTGAATGAATCACCAATCATGATGACTTTCCACAGAGCATAGTCTTGTACAAGAAAGTACTGCTCTATCATGATCCTCCACATCTCAAACTCATTGAGCTTGAGCTTTGGAAGCCTTGATGCAACATTGGATTGATTGTTCTCCATCTCCATTGGATTTGCTGTAGTTAGTGAATAATTTCTTTGGATCTTCTAATTCAAAGTATCAGAACCTGTAAAACTTTGGTGTAGCAACCGGCACATCAATACAGATGGTTCAACATATACTCACCCCTTGGATAGGCATTCCAGACACAAAAATCCCCTACTAAGCTAAATATATGTTTAGGGATGTTGAACCTAAGTTTATGACCCATAAATGCATTCTTAGCAACCATCAAGAGACAAGCCCTAAGAGCATCTTCATCAGATAATTCGAACCACAATTTCTCATCAGTAGAACTTTCAAAGCTCATCCCCCCTTACTTTTTTTTGGCCATTTTCCCTTTTTGGTAGGAAAGACACAGTCAGAAAAAGGACTATGAGCACTATGTTTAAAAGATGCTTTCCCACATCGAAAACTAGTAAGTAAACTAAACTCAACACATCCAAAATGCAACTGATGATGACGAATGTTCTGAAAAATTGGCGGGCAATCAGAACTCAACTATAGGAAGTATACTTGATGTTGCAAAACATTGTTTAGCAAATGGTTATCATTTGCGTGCGGGGGAATATCCAACCAGTGGCCGATAATAATATACTAAACAACCTATTGCGATTATCATTGGTTTGCAACTTACACTTAATATTTGGAAACAAATATAACAAAGACTTCATAGTGACACTGTCATCATATAAATAGTTTGCATTTGACATTTCCAACAGTTGATCACCACCAAAAACCACCATATGTAGCGGTTAGGGTTAGTGTTTGTTTAGGGTTAGTGTTTGTTTAGGGTTAGGGTTACGATGTGCGTGTGTTTAACAAGATGTGCGTGTAGGTTGTGGAGGTGAAGATGGGTTGTCAGATGTTGTTTTTAGGTGGTGTGTCAAGATTCTGTTTTCAAGTGGTTTTGACAGATGTGTTGTGTTTGTTGTTGTGGGTCAAGGTGGGTCAGGCGAATAATTAAGATCTGCGGTTTCAGGTTGTTGTGGTGTTTCATTGAAGACAAATAATTAAGATGAGTTGTTTTAAGTGTGTGTTTTATTTTATGTTAGTGTTTAATTTGTGTGCCTATAATTTGTGTTTTGTGATTTATTTGTTTATTATATAATTGCACACAAAACGAGGTAAACTACAAGAATTTCAAGACTAATTACACGTATAATTAAAAAAGAAAGGATTTTTCTAACTATCAATCGCACAAAAAATTAAATAGAATTAGTCCACTAAAAGATAAATAACAAGTCACACAAAATAAATAGAATCAATCGCACAAAAAATTAAATAGAGTCAGTCACAAAACATTCTAGCAGTTATTTTGATTATTTAATTATTTTACTTTGTTTGACTTTTCCATTAAAAGATAAATAACAACTCACACAAAATAAATAAGCTGTTAGTCGTCCAAAAAATTAAATTAACTAGTAGTTTACACGTTACTTACACACTATTACACACTATGTAATCTATTAATAAAATATGTGACACATATTAAAATTTTAGATGAGTCGCTTAGTCATTCAGTCGTACGGGTCTGTTTTGAGATGTTGATTTCTTTTTCCGCTACATATCTGATTATTCTTCACTTTTTGGCTATTTAGAGAATTTGATTTTCTATATAATTTAATAGACTTATAACGGTTCCGTACGGGAAGGGCGAGACTGTGTAATAAGATAGCAATGTTTCATCAACCCCGTCAATTACGCCCCTTAACTTTTATTTTTGTCTTCTCTTATCACATGTAGCTTTTCATATTTCGAATCAGTCCAATTTAGTACTGAAAATCGTGGTTCTCTTTGCCATTATTTCCTGTACATCCGTACATGCATTTGAAATCCCAAACGACGTCGACGTCGTATCCATTTATCTCTTTGAACAACCGTTGCACCATTAGTTGTTTAACATGTTTGTGATATAAGAGTCGTAAACATTAGGAGGTGATAAATAGTCCAAAACACACTTCTTGATCTCAGCTATGTGGAAGTCTATAGAGTGGTTCACGTAGGGCATCTTAATTACTAGACATGTTTATGCTAAAATGTTTCGATACTCGATGGTTTGATACGCAAATCTTTGGTGCAATCAAGTTAACTCGGTCATGTCTTGAAATGTGAATCATAAGTTTTAAATTTTTGGACCACTGGAACTCTTTGTTTCATGAACATTCACTTTTCTGCTCAAGAATACGACTAATAAATACATAATATTCATTTGATCGATGCATATATATCACTTTTTTCTGAAGGTGCAATCAATTTATATCTAAAGATTCGTTACCAGCCTACCAATACCCGTCAATCATGCTTTGGCCTGTTACAAAGTGTATCAAAGTCGTAGTCTCTAACACTCTCTGGACGTGATAGGCATGCAGCTCATGGTTAAAGTGGTAAGTTTTGGAGTGTTCTGTAAAATCATGTTCTCTTAAAGAACATGTCAGTTTGAAAATGTTACACGTTGATAGAATAAGATACAAGCCAACTTTGAAAATATTTCGGATTTATAAGAACAAAAAAGGCCATAAGATTTATTTATTTATTTATTTATTATTTTTTTATTTTTTTTAAATTTAAGTTTACGTGACGGTAATTGGTTTTGTCAAAAGTTCAAAACTGAAAAACTGAACATCATTAATCTCTCACGGATTCTTTTGTTGTGAATATACTTTGTGCGTTTTTTCTTTATCAATAAAATGTTTAGTTTGCCCTTGAATAATCAGAAGGGACGTAACCACTAACCAATGAACATAATTTGTACGGTTCAAAGTCGTCTAATAAAGGTATCCGTAGTCCACGTACTGTGAATGAACCTTCTTGGAACCTGAGAATCGCAGACTTCGATAGTTTACTAGTAAAATTGTACGAAATGGTACTAGTCAAAGTTCTTGAAGTTCATAGTGATACTCTGGTTTGGTTTTTTATGTGTAAGTCATTTAGTAGGGTTTCATCACATCGAACCACAAGTCACGTTCACAAAAAAAAAAAAAAAAAAAAAAAAAAAAAAAAAAAAAAAAAAAAAAAAAAAAAAAAAAAAAAAAAAAAAAAAAAANGATTATTCACGTAACCCTAACTACATACAACCCTAAACTACGATTACTTACTCTCACGCCGGAGGATAATCGGGGGAAACAATCCCTCGATAAGCCTAACGGTGTTTGTTTTATTCTTAGTGCGCAGGTTTCAGACAATATCAAGCAATTGATACGGAGGGAGGAACCCAAACAAGGAAAGCCCAACTTTTGTATCAACAAATGGTTTTTGTGAAGTGTATTTATATTTAAGTAAGGTATGATCATTTTAGTTGTGACCGCGGTTATCTTATTACTCTAAGTTGGTTGTAGAGAGAAAAAGTTAAGTAAGCGCTGATGTTGAAATGGTGACCGCGAACATGAAACTCCCTTATTACACTTAGCGTAATGTTGTTTTGCGTAATCATATAAACAAAAGATATATATTACCGTCACATGTCCGTGCAATGTGAATGTGATTGGCCAAGTAAGAAGATTTAACTTTCATTTCGAAGACGAAAAAAAAAGGACTTTAGACATGTACGTTGCACAAGGTAAGATTGCGAGTTAGATTCTTTTAATCAAAATCCGACTCAACTTTCACTAACTTTACATTTTAATCAATCAAAAAAAGTTATTTTAGTAGGTGAAAATAATACTTGATGAATTAAACGTATAGCTGCAAGAATTTTTAAAATATATATTTTAAAAGTAAACAGGAAAATAAAATCATTTTGAGGTGTTAATATATATCATCTTATTCTAAAAGAAATGACAATTTTAATGCTTATACACAAAACCAACTTATAATCTGAATACATTAATTTATTCTCTAAAATCTGAGAACATGAAAAATCAATTAAAGTCATATATTAAAATTTAAAAAACAAAAAATGACAATTGTACCCTACATGTACCACGAACATGTACTCTACAAAACTTCTATATTTAACCCCACAATCAACACTTCTCTCTCACTAAAAAAAAACACATACAAAAATGAAGAAGCTCATTCGCCGCCTGTCGCGCGTGACAGACTCCTCACCCTACATTCTCCTCCACAGAGACACACGCGCCACCACAGCCTCCACGCGCTTCCGCAACTCCTTCCGTATCACAAAGCCTCGGTGCACCTCAGGTGTACCGGAAGGACATCTTCCAGTGTACGTAGGAGAAGAAATGGAACGGTTCGTTGTAAGGGCTGACTTGTTGAACCATCCAGTTTTTATAAACTTGTTAAATAAATCTGCACAAGAATATGGTTATGAACAACAAGGTGTGTTAAGGATTCCTTGTCATGTTGTTGTCTTTGAACGTGTCCTTGATGCGTTACGTGCTGGCAAAGATACGTTTTTTGATGATGATGATGTTCTTGATGATGTGTTGTGACAGGTTCTTTTTTTTTTTTTTTTAATGTGAGGTTATGTTGTTTAGGTGAGATCGTTTGATAAATATGATCATGATTATGTAGAATTTATCGAATCGAATCGGTTTTAGTTTCGTTTTGTATATAAAATTTAAAAGTTTGGTGAAATTGTGTTTTTGGCCGGGCTGTGAATTACGGAGTATTTTATTTTTGTTTGTTTGGTTAATATTGTACTGCAAATCAAGCATAGAGCACTGTGTGATACTAGAAGTCATACTTCAGAAAGAAAAAAGAAGAAAAATATATTGACCCTTGGTGGCCAGCCAACGTCTATTTGACTACTCGTATTTGTCAAAGCCAGATATGAAAGGTAGAATAAATATAGAAAAGTAATACATTTACTGATTTTTTTTTTANTATATATATATTTTTTTATTTTATTTATTTTTTTTTTAAACGGCAATTTGTGGCTATATGGCCCCTAGCCTAGAAGGCGTAGCAAACCCACACAACCAGGTTGGTCCAGCTCATAAGGCAATGACACTCTTCCCTTTACACACGCGAGAGGAAACCCTTATCGCCCTAGATCTACAAGACTCGAACTTGAGACCTTGCCTAGGAGGGTAAAACCTCCCCCAAATTGGGTGGCCATCTGAGCTAGGCTCATTTGGTTAATACATTTACTGATTTACCTAATTACAGAAGCTGATTCTTAAAAAAAATAGTGTACAAATGTATGATATATATGTTGTATGATATCTTGGTTTCTCATCCAAAATGAAGAAGTTGATATGATTCGTGTAAATAATTTTGAAGTGGTTTCGCTAGTTTTTTCAAAAACTAAGGTTGTTTAACCAAGTTTTGGGGGTGAAAATGAGCCGAGCCATTCGTGAAAAGTTCAAGATCGGATCAGTAGAAAGCTTGAACGAGTCGAGCCTAAACGAGCTCGAGCATAAGTTGCAGCTCGTTTATTAATCGAGCTCGAGCCCGAGCTTTACATACAAAGCTCGTTTAGGCTCGCGAGACTAAACGACATTATGATATTTTAAATATTAAACATATATACGAGCCGAGCTCTAGCTTATTAACGAGCTTAAAAAAGATATATTATGAGCCGAGCTCGAGCTCGAGCCAAGCTTTAAATTTTCATGGCCAAGTCGTATAAACGAGCCGAGCTCGAGCTTAAAAGTTAAGGCTCAAAACGAGCCGAGCTAGAGCTCAAGCCTTTTAAAACTTAAACGAGCCGAGCTCGAGCTCTGGCAGGCTCGGGCTCAGCTCGGCTCGTTTCCACCCCTACTCTTTATACGTTGATCGTAAATTCTATTCACGTCAAAGTCGGCATGTAAACTGTAAAATAACAATGTTATTGTAAGGTCCGTTAACAAATGTAGAAATATGGCGATTATAACGATGGTAACTTTTTTTTTTTTTTTTTTTTTCAATTTTGCTAAAAAAATATCTACGTAAATCTTTTTACAGTTAACGATGATTGTGTGTTGGTGTGTGAGTGGACAAAGAATGTGAAGAACTTTGTCTCGTAACAATATTCAAGTGACATTGAAATCTGGTATATGTTGGCTTGAGAGTAGCGAACATATAGCAGCTAGTTGTGACTTGTGATACCAGTGAGTTGACGTGTGTTGGAAGCTTATCAAGGAATGTGTCATCGAAAGAGGTTATCTTCCGACCGTTTCTTAGATTTTCTGTTGCCGCGTGATCTTTTATTATTGGGAAATGATAGATTTGGGACGCTCTAATGTATACATTATACAATGCTTATAATGTGTTTTAACTAATTATATGGTTTAGTGTCTTAATAAAAAATATAAAATTGTTAATTTGTACATTCTAACTATTGATTGTCACAAACAAAAAATATAATTATAATGAACATCCTGTAAGGCTGTAATATATGAACAAGTGTTTAAAGCATTAAATGAAGTGTGCACATTCTAACTATTGATTGTCACACTCAAAAATACAAGTATAATGAGCATCCTGTAATATATGAACAACTATTTAAAGCATTAAATGAAGTGTTTCAATTAATGGTTAGAGTGTACAAATCACCACTCAAAATAAAAATGTTTCAATCACATTTCTTTATTATTTCAATAAGAAATATTAATGAGATTAAATCAGTAATAATTATTTGTTTTTTAGTCATAGTAGAATTATTTTAGAGCGGAAGGAGCAACATTTGTCATTATATCTTTTAAAAATGAGTTAATTGAAAGAGAAATGATTTGTACACCTTTTATAATTTATTTGGACACTTTTTTTATGAGTTAATTGAAAGGAGCAACATTTGTCATTAAATATATATCTTTCTTTATGTTTCAGTTTGTAAATCACTTCCCTAAATGAAATAGTTTACATCAAGGCTGCAAAAATCGCTATGCGGTAGTTGGTCGGCCGGGTACCGCCGAGCAAATCGGATTGGATTTTTATATATAAATTATAAAATTTTGAAACCATATGCCCGATTTAGCCGATTTATGCCTGATTTGGCCAATTTTTATCCGTAATTAAGTTGGCCGATTTATTCGATTTTTGTCTGATTTGAACGATTTATGCCCGATTTGGCCGATTTTTATCCGATTAATTGGTATGTTCACCGATTTTTGACCAAACCGATTAATAAGGCCGATTAGTAAAAATCGAGACGGTTAATCCTGCCTACTGATTAATCGGCCGACTAAGCCGATTTTTGCAACACTGTTTACTGTTACGTAATAATTTAAACTTGAGCGTATAATAATATAAAATAGAAAATGATTGTTAACCAACGATAAATATAGAAAACATGAAACTACATTCCAACTTGTATAAAGTTATCCGTTAAAGAAAGCCGTAAATTTAATTGGAACAAAATATTGCAAAAATACATAAAACTCAAATATATGGCATGGGAATGAGAAAAACACTTTCATTCGCATTATAGATGTTTGGTTTGTAGGTTTCGTTTTGAACTTAGAAATCAAACCTATAAATATAGGCATTTTATAAACCCACCAAGTAAGTTGGGTTTCCAAAGTCATTCCCATTCCAATGCTAATAGTCATACCCTAATGTAAACCGAATACGCTCTAAATGTGTTATAAAAGTAACTCTACTTTGTGATTCCTTATTTTCTATGGTTTATTTTTCTAAGGTAAAAGCTAAATATTCAGTCATTTAAGAAGAACCCTCTTATCTATTACGTACTCCATAATGAAAATAAGGTTAAATTTCGGGAACTCATAATTTGTAAAGTTGAACCAAACACATACCATAACATAGCGGGTTATCGATGGCCAAACTCTTTTATTAGTGGAAGTGTTTTAGATCATAAATTAAAGTGAAGTCGCTTGTTTAAGTTTATAAAGAAGCTGAATAATTGAAGTGGCATATGTGGATTTAAATAATATTGTACGGAAATACTCCGTAATAATAGAAGTGGTGGACGCGGACTCTTCGTTATCATTAATTGTACCTTTTAGTATTATATTAGTGCAAACAATTTTTCTTGGCTGACATGGCATTTTCACAATTAAATAATATTTCATTCTAGTTGTTGCTACCTTCCATATTAGCACTAAATATTACACTATTATAATCTGATTAATTGTAAATGATCAAAATACAATAAAATACAATAAATATTAAGGTTGCAAAAATCGTTTGGCGGTAACTAGGTGACTGAATACCGCCTAACGATGAGGATTTATCGAGATTAATCAGATAAGATTTCATATATAAAATTATAAAATTTTGAAACTAGAGATGCCCGATTTGTCTGATCTAACCGATTTTTTAATGCCTGATTTAGCCGATTTTTATCCGTAACCGAGTTGACCGATTTATCTGATTTTTGTCCGATTTGGCCGATTTATGCCCAATTTGGCCGATTGATTGGTATGTTAACCGATTTTTGACCAACCCGATTAATAAGGTTGATTAGTGAAAATCATGACGGTTAATCTCCGCTTAGCGATTAATTAGCTGCCTAGGCCGATTTTTATAACACTGCTAAATATAGTGCAATATTATTTACCACGCTAAATACTTTTTTATACAATTAAAACTCAATATTTTCATTCAACATTTGATATTCAACACCAGATTTAATAAATAAGTTATATAAAAAATAAAATGAATTTCAAAAATCGTCCATGTGGTTTCGCCAAATTGCAAGTTCAATCTCTATTCTTTCGAAAATGCACTCATCGTCACTATGAGGAACTTACAATTGCACGTAGTCCCTGGCTAAAGTTAAATCACTAAAGTACCATCTTAGTTTTCTTTTTCACTTTAGTCCGTGTGAGCGTAATTTAGTCATTTAAGTTTGGCCACGGATCATCGAATGCACTTTCGAAATGATTGGGAATGGACCTGCAATTTAGCCAAACTACAGAGACGATTTTTGCAATTTATTTCAAAAAAAGATATTATTGATCTTGTCACTTAGAATGAGCATAATATTGGTAGGGAGATGATCTGGACACATTACATTTTGATTTGCACACTCTAATGTACAAACAGTTAAAGCAGGATGTATACACAGTACAACAAGTTAATGCATAAATTGAAGTGTGCCACTCAAAATATTGAGTGTGCAAATCATTTCCCATATTGATATATTATCCATGGAGATAGAAGCAAATCACGATTGAGTAGCATATCTTGTATCAAGACCCTTAAGTACATGGGGAAAGATGTCAAGTGTTCCTAGCACAAGTGATAGAAAAGAAGGCTGAAGAGAAACGATTGGAGGATGTACCCATCGTTCGATATTTTACAGAGGTGTTTCCTGAAGACTTACTAGGAGTTCCGCAAACCAGACAAGTAGAATTGCACATCGACTTGGTGCCCGACGCAGCACCAGTGGCATATGCACCATATCGACTAGCCACGTCAGAAATGAAGGAGTTATCTGACCAACCACAAAGAACCTTCAGATAAATGGTTTATTTGCCCAAGCTCATCACCTTGGGGAGCTCTGGTGTAATTCGTTAAGAAAAAGGATGGATCGTTACGGATGTGCATCGACTACCGAGAACTCAGCAAGTTAACCATTAAGAACTGTTACCCACTCCCTAAGATCGACGACTTGTTTGATCAACTACAAGGTTTAAGCGTTTACTTGAAGATCGATCTACGTTTAGGTTACCATCAACTCGGAGTACAAGAAGAAGACATCCTAAAAACACACATCTAGGACTCGCTATGGTCATTATGAGTTTCAGGTAATGTCATTTGGTTTGACCAACGCACTGGCAATATTCATGGACCTGATGAACTAGATGTGCAAACCATACCTTGAAAACTGTGTTATCGTGTTCATAGACGATATTCTGATCTACTCCTGCAACAAAAAAGAACACAGGGAACATTTGAAGACTATCCTAAAACTGCTGAAGAAGGAACAATTGTATGCCAAATTCTCTAAGTGCGAATTTTGGATGGAGTCAGTACAATTTCTCGGTCATGTAGTTGATAGTCACGGTATTCATGTCGATCCTGCTAAGATCGAATTTATCAAGGATTGGGCTGCACCAACAACTCTGATAACGCTCTAATTATACATATTTATTCCATCGATTATATATCATTTATCTATTATATTATATAGAATATCACACTATTTGTGTAGAATTGGTACTTATCTGGTTGCAGGATAGAACGAGAGAAGAAAGTCAGGAATACCACTAAAAAGATGATTAAATGACAAATATAAGAAAGGAGGGACTTGAAATGAAAATATACAAGTGTGAAAGACCCAAGTACGCCAGTCTTAGGACTATGTGCGGCGTACTTGCTTGGCGGGTAAAAGAAATTGAATATATGCGAAGTACGGCGCACTTTCTACGAAGTGCGGCGCACTTACCTTGACAGATACAAAACATAGTTAATGTTTGCATTCATTGTGAGGCCGATCACTTGTCCTCATTTACTGAATAGTGGAGTTGAATTAGGTCAAGTTGTGCTTATAAAAGAAAGGTGCGAAGCAGAGATAAAGGGGGGCAACACCAACAAGAAGTAGGGAAAGTTTACCAAGTTAGATTGGTGAACTCATACCAAGTTCACTATATCGAGGGTCGAGGTTGTGATTCTATTACTGTGACAGAGTGTAGAGAACGAGCCTAGAGAGTTATCTCTGTGAAATCAATTGTTCTTTCGTTGTAATCACTTTGGTACACTTTTCTACTTTGTCGAATTGAATTATGAAGTTTATGAAATTCATGTTGAATGTTATGAGTTTTGTTATTACAATAATGGAGTAGTCGTTGTATGTTTATTTGGGTGAAATAGTTATATGGTTGTTTGCAATGTAATGTACGCTTGCTATTGATACTATGCTTAAGTTTAATTGATGAGATTATGCTTGGATCATTGTTGAATGTTTGATGTATCTCTGTGGTAGAAGTAGGTCGAAAGGGTCTGCCATTTTGGTATTATTTCAAGGTGTTTGTCTACGGCAACTTGGTGTTAACCTTGTAGAAATTTGTCGACAAAACATTTACCAACCCATCTATGATCTTGTTTAATGCCTTATCTCATGTCTAATGAACTTGATGAGGAAATTGGCTTATGTATACTTCTGTTATGAACCATTCTTAATGCATTTGATATATTGAGAATCATAGGTCGAAAGGGTTTCTTAATATGTTGGATAGTTATAGGTATGAGTGTTAACCATGCATCTCTTGCTTATATATCTTGTTCATGATTGCTTGCTTATCATTCACATGCTACTTCCATGTTTCTTAGCCTAAATAAACATATCTTTTAATCATATATTACAATCAATCTAAATTGCTAGTCTTTGGATAAGTGACAATCTAGGGACTTTACTTTAACACAATTGCTAACTTGGCTTTTCTACAATCTCTTGGGACGACCTGGTCTTACCTAAACCTTTGCTATAAACGGGGGTTATACTTAACCCATGTGTTTTATAAATTAAGGAAAATAGTGAAATTAGTATTATAAATTTAAAGCTTTTGAAACACATCAAAGTTTTTGGCGCCGCTGCCGGGGATTGGCATTGATAAAATCAAGTTAGTTGAGTGTTTTGAGACTTTTTACAATCATAGCCGTACAGTTTTCTGGCAAACTGAATCAATTTTTACTTTCTGAGACTGAGTGTANGTTAACCGATTTTTGACCAACCCGATTAATAAGGTTGATTAGTGAAAATCATGACGGTTAATCTTCGCTTAGCGATTAATTAGCTGCCTAGGCCGATTTTTATAACACTGCTAAATATAGTGCAATATTATTTACCACGCTAAATACTTTTTTATACAATTAAAACTCAATATTTTCATTCAACATTTGATATTCAACACCAGATTTAATAAATAAGTTATATAAAAAATAAAATGAATTTCAAAAATCGTCCATGTGGTTTCGCCAAATTGCAAGTTCAATCTCTATTCTTTCGAAAATGCACTCATCGTCACTATGAGGAACTTACAATTGCACGTAGTCCCTGGCTAAAGTTAAATCACTAAAGTACCATCTTAGTTTTCTTTTTCACTTTAGTCCGTGTGAGCGTAATTTAGTCATTTAAGTTTGGCCACGGATCATCGAATGCACTTTCGAAATGATTGGGAATGGACCTGCAATTTAGCCAAACTACAGAGACGATTTTTGCAATTTATTTCAAAAAAAGATATTATTGATCTTGTCACTTAGAATGAGCATAATATTGGTAGGGAGATGATCTGCACACATTGCATTTTGATTTGCACACTCTAATGTACAAACAGTTAAAGCAGGATGTATACAAAGTACAACAAGTTAATGCATAAATTGAAGTGTGCCACTCAAAATATTGAGTGTGCAAATCATTTCCCATATTGATATATTATCCATGGAGATAGAAGCAAATCACGATTGAGTAGCATATCTTGTATCAAGACCCTTAAGTACATGGGGAAAGATGTCAAGTGTTCCTAGCACAAGTGATAGAAAAGAAGGCTGAAGAGAAACGATTGGAGGATGTACCCATCGTTCGATATTTTACAGAGGTGTTTCCTGAAGACTTACTAGGAGTTCCGCAAACCAGACAAGTAGAATTGCACATCGACTTGGTGCCCGACGCAGCACCAGTGGCATATGCACCATATCGACTAGCCACGTCAGAAATGAAGGAGTTATCTGACCAACCACAAAGAACCTTCAGATAAATGGTTTATTTGCCCAAGCTCATCACCTTGGGGAGCTCTGGTGTAATTCGTTAAGAAAAAGGATGGATCGTTACGGATGTGCATCGACTACCGAGAACTCAGCAAGTTAACCATTAAGAACTGTTACCCACTCCCTAAGATCGACGACTTGTTTGATCAACTACAAGGTTTAAGCGTTTACTTGAAGATCGATCTACGTTTAGGTTACCATCAACTCGGAGTACAAGAAGAAGACATCCTAAAAACACACATCTAGGACTCGCTATGGTCATTATGAGTTTCAGGTAATGTCATTTGGTTTGACCAACGCACTGGCAATATTCATGGACCTGATGAACTAGATGTGCAAACCATACCTTGAAAACTGTGTTATCGTGTTCATAGAAGATATTCTGATCTACTCCTGCAACAAAAAAGAACACAGGGAACATTTGAAGACTATCCTAAAACTGCTGAAGAAGGAAAAATTGTATGCCAAATTCTCTAAGTGCGAATTTTGGATGGAGTCAGTACAATTTCTCGGTCATGTAGTTGATAGTCACGGTATTCATGTCGATCCTGCTAAGATCGAATTTATCAAGGATTGGGCTGCACCAACAACTCTGATAACGCTCTAATTATACATATTTATTCCATCGATTATATATCATTTATCTATTATATTATATAGAATATCACACTATTTGTGTAGAATTGGTACTTATCTGGTTGCAGGATAGAACGAGAGAAGAAAGTCAG
>LBNU01024067.1:0-23445 GCA_014162995.1 Artemisia annua
AGACTAGAGAAAACTGGCTAATCTCCAATACGGTAACAAGCTTGAACGTCTTTAGAAACGTGAATCGTATGTGCGTTATCGATATTAAGGTAGTATTTCATGCATAGGTTGTTATCGGTGAGCTCATGATAGGATGCTTGACGTATCGTCATAGAGTGAGGTAGGAACTTATAGAGTTAGGGAATTGAATGCACTCCCTACGACTTGTTAGAAATACACCCGTCATCCATGCAAACTCAACATACTAATTACATGGTAAAAGATAGTTAGGGAGTAATGAAATCTAAGTAAACACTACTCTCCACCACTGATTTTCTCAAAACTAAAAAATACAAAAATATAAGTAGTATAAAAGTAGATAACTTGGGTTAGTTGACTAGCAACTAATTCCGCCCTCTCCTCCAAAACCAGAGATTTTACTACTTTCATAAAATATAAAAATACAAAAAGAATCTTCCTCCACCCTTAGACCTAGATTAGAGTAGCCTTTAGCCTAACGAACACTATTCCCTGTGAGAGAACGATCAATCCTCCGGTACTTGCCACTACACTATACTACATCNTTAGTTGTATGTTCCATTAATAAGAAGTTGAGATTTGTGAATATCAACAATGATCGATTTGAATGTATGGCTGATTTTATTAAATGACAGCAAAAGTATGTTTTTAGTGCTGCAAGACTTGATGTATTTGTCAAATGTTGTAGTTTAGTTATGTCAATGAGGTTTTCTGACTGTCAAATAAAGATCGGGTTGACCAAATAGATATAACCTTTCATATAAGGTTTGTGGATTCCTCCCGCAATTTTGTTCGGTTTTAACGTGTGCTTTGATAGCTTTTAGGGGTGTTTTGGTCAACAAAAATCTTGATGTTCAAACTTAGCTACAACATACTAAAAGATCGTAAGGCTAGAGAATGTAGGGTTTGTGATAGAGAACGTAGGAACTTTTTATTGTGATTATGTACATAATTGTCTACTATGTGGTGTTATGTGTTCTAATAGCCTTACGTGCTTTATAAGTTTGATCTCATTTTCAATACACACTATTATAAGTTGAAATTGATAAGCACATAAGCCGAATAAAGTGAGCTTATCAGCTTTTCAGAACGGATTGCAGCCATTAATAGGGTTACTTCAGGTAAAGTTTTCATTTTATGTGTTTATGTTTTAGTCTGATCTGCTGCGCTTATTAGTTTCTCGATTTGGTGAAATGGTTCATTTAAAGATTTTGACATAAAGTGTTTTTAAGAACTGCGTAGATGACATTTTGTTGAATTTGTATGGATTGGATGGTTTCTATGTGAACATTTGGAATTTTGTATAGGGAAATCGAAATCGAGGGTTAGTTTGGATCCTAAGAAAGAGCAAATGGTTACAAAAGATGGGCAGGCGGCAAATATTGCCCACAGACATTTACTTTTTTGTGAGCTTGCTGCAGCAACTAAATAAATGAGAATGGTTTGATAATCTCAGGTATGACAAACTTTTGAGATTTAATTAATCATTGGGTAATGGGTCGTTTTGGTGTAGGTCCTATATCCTAACGGATTGGAATAACTAAAAATTCAAAACACTTTCTGATGTATTCACTACAAGAAAAGTGGCTTTTTAGGACCCCCATAAGCGTCAATATACGGAGACAGGGGTGAGCATCGGTCCCGAACCGGACCGGACCGACAAGAGCGACGACCGAATTAGCCAAAAAGCCAAGACCGATGATCGGACCGAACACTACTACACAAAAGCTCAAAGAGATTCCTAAATAGAGACCGGTTACGGAAAACCCCGGTCTTTTAAAGAAAAATTACACTGGGATTTAGAATGTTAAAAACAAAGACTGGTAAAATCCCCGAACCCCGGTTTCTATCTACTAAAATTTTAAGCGGGTCTTTTCCCCTCTTTTATCAATTTCACAAATTTGAGATCGCATAATCCAAAATTTGAAAACACATTTTTATATTTTGATAAAACTAAAATATTGAAATCACACACTCAAACTTTTTCTACGCATTCTTTTTCTACTCCCTGCACACACTCCAAAGTTTTGGGGATCTTGATCCAAATCCATTCGATTTCTCTTAAAGTCAGGTAATTTAATTTGTTTCATATACCTATTTATATTATGCTATATTTATATTCTTGAATCTTTGCATGTTCTTTGTTAAAAAGCCGAAGAATGGGGATCTTGATCCAAATCCAAAATAAAGGTTTTTGTCGCAAAGCAAAAATTAGGATTTTGTTAATTTGTTAATCAGATATGAATTATTGTTCTATATGGGTGATTGTGATTTGATTGTCATCTCTAATTTCATATCCTCTTCGTGTATATTAATATATGTTAAGCTACTGAGTTTTAGAATAATGGTGAGTTCATATTTTAAGCTACTGAGTTTTAGAATAATGGTGAGTTCTCATGCTTTCTTTTACTAATATCGATAACTTGTAGATATTGTCATTCTAGATGCTTTTAACAGGGTCTAAATTTTTGTTTCATATTGTTGTTCTAATCTTATTTTTATTCTTTATACCTTTTAACCTTATTTATTTATTTTTTTCTTGGTCTTGTGATGCTACACATGCTTCTACCGAGGAGAATGACAATATTGATTGGGGTACTCATGATTGACTTAAACCCATAACATAGCCATGACATCTTGTGCGGATATCATCTTGTCCTCAGGCATTGTCATTCTAGACTTAAACCGAATCATGCCCATATTTTTCACTTAAATCCAAAATTTTACAACTTTTGTTCTTTCATTTCCCTCCCCAAGCTCTTAATTTCAATCACCATCATCAAAGCTTTTTATATTGATTTTGCTCCTGTGGGTTGATACATATATGGAAGGTATGTATTTCGTTTTGCATCTCAAGTCAATCAAACCCCTTATGGAATTGACGTTGACATAGTGGTTGTGGTAGTTTCGCTTTGTAATTTAAAGTTAGTGAATACTTGTGTTTTCGCTTGGCCCCTGATGTATAATTTATGCAAGCTACCAAATACATGTATTTTTGTGCTTTGGAATTGATTTTTAATTTATGTAAAGCATTCAATTGATGTTGTTGATGAGCTTGGCCATTGATTTATAGGATACTCGAATCAAAGTTACTAGTTCCACGCCCAGGTACAATGTTTGCGCGTGTGGCATATATTTTTAAAATAATATGTTTGTTTTTGTATATGTATACTTATACAACATAACATTGTATTTTTAACGTCTCAACAATATTAATAAATTTTAGCTGAGGTAATGTATCCATGTATTAATATTCATCTATGTCTATGCTTCCTTTGCACTCAAAAATGTGATTAATATTATAATATGGTATATAGGGTTGCCTCTCAAGCACATATATTTCATTCATATTATTTTTCATTCATATTATTATAAATTCTATTCAGAAACATGTCATGGTCAGTGTCAATCCTATGCATTTGCAACACCCCTGTTAAAATTTCTTAAAGTGTATCTCTATTGGTTTTCTGTATGGCAGGATAATACTTTCAGTTTGGACCTCTCGAGCTCTTTCAATCCTTTTAATTGATTGTCACCGGTCATAGCTGAGATAATAAGCCCAAGCACCGAGTCGTCTACTTATACCCCCTTTTGTTTCACTCCGTGGACTGTTTTTATTTCTAGGACATATAGCTCAGCTTTTAATTTGCTTATGAAAAAATAACGTACTAATCGCCCTTACAAAATGGTTAAATACATTTGTTCTCGAGTGACTTACTTCAAGATGTGAGTACATTGACATGTACCTCGACAATGTTTAATAAAAAAAATACTACCATGTGCAGCTTCCTAGGTCCTTAAGGATGAAATCAGGATTAACACGAGGAGTAAATATGAATGGAAATAAAAGACCAGTTGCAATTCTACTATCAGTGCTACCACATAGTATAAGAGGTATGGTGCATTTATCTTTTAAAAAAGGAATTGCTTATGTCTACATGCTTGTATCTGAGAAAATAACTTAATGACTCAAACTTGTTTAATGATATGTTGTAATGACCCAAAAAGCAATCAGAATGTTGTAACGGCTCTAACTTGTTCAATGATATATTGTAATGACTCAAATTTGTTCAATGATAACATGTTTATATGTACATGTTTATATATGTGATTGTTTTAATGATATGTTGCAGTGATTTTTTTTAATAGGTTCTCCGTTCTAGTACTTGTGCAATATTTTCATAAGGGTTCAAGTCGATTACAACTGGTATTTTCAGAGGGAGCATGTGGTGTCACCCTTAGCTCTCGATTGATCTGATGGGATCTACATTTCGTGCTCCTATAACTCGTTTCAAGTCACTGTTAGTTTCAGTTTTAGGGGCTGTTTGGGTGGTCTTGTACAGACGTGTTAAGGACATCGCTGATTTTCATTTAGAGATAACGAATTTGACATGGGTACTTGTTAATGATATATTTTGGTTAGGTGGATTTCAATATATATTACTTGAAATACATGATTCATATGGGGTTGTCTCGAGTTCCTTACTGAATTAATTGCTTACAGGGGTTGTTTCGGATTGCTTTTAATTAACTTATTATAAGGGATGTTTGGGATTGCTTATTTTAGGGATTGCTTTTTGATTAACTTTTAATAAGGGCTGTTTGGGATTGCTCATTTAAGGGACTGCTTATAGGGCTTTTTGGGACTGCTTTTGGTATTAACTGCATACAGGGGTTGTTTGGATTACCTTATTGAGTTAACTACTTATAGGGGTTGTGTGGTATTGCTTATCATAAGCAATACCAAACAACACTTATAAGCAACTTTAAGAAATCTCAAACAATTATCTTTATAAGCAGTGTCAGCCCAATAAAATGCAGTTTTGATATGAAATCCCAAACCGCATATATATATATATATATATATATATAAAAGGAGATGATTTTTGTAAGTATACGATTTATTCTTTGGATTGTGGTTGTGTGCTATTTGATGTTTTCATTCCTTCGAAGACTAGGAGGATTGGTGTGAAAATTGCTTTTAGTTTTGTTTTTTTTATATTCTTTCTTTATTATTGCTACAATTACAACTTGGTATTTTTTGGTGGCACAATATCGTTATATGTGTAATAGTGAGAGGTTGTTAAAGCAATTAAGATAGATAACATGTACCAATAATCGGGTTAATTAATATGTTAAACGATATGGTACATTTTGAATTGCGTATTAAGACAGACGGATTTGATGTTTACATTGATTTCGTAATTTGTTTGAGTTGTCTAAATGCTTTGGTATCGGTTTGTTTGGGGAGTCATTAGTTATGATTTTTTTCTGCAGATAGGTTCCCAGTGAAATTGTGAGCGTAATGTTTGTCCCAAACAATTTTCTCGATAATCAACTGGTTAAACTTTTCTGTCCAGTTGTGTAACTACTTCTGTTACTGCGTGCAGGGTGGAGTTTGAAGTGAGCTTGACGACCGTCAGGGTTATTGTTGTGCATGAGAGAGGTCTGTGAATTTTAAGTTTGTTTTTTGATTATTTTAAAGTTACTAACGGGAACTTTGTATGTTTGTCAATCTCTTCTTTTATGAAATTCCAGGAATTATTGTATGATAAATTCGATTCCACATAGCTTTATGTCGTACTTGCTTTCTAGTGATACGTCTGGTATATTTTGTATGGAATAATGCCTGCGTATTTTTTACCGCAAGGTTTCTTGTAGTTTAGTTTCCATGCTAACAGGTTATTTAGGACAGAAGATTGATCATTATAGCTGACGGGAAGCTTTGATAGTTCATCTTTTTTTGGAGGAGGATCTAACCGTGTTACTTCAGCTTGCAATAAAGAACATATCAGGGGAGTATTCCGATTTCATTCCTTTTAACATTTTAGTCTTTTTCATTTCCTTTATATTTCGAACATTGGGGACAATTTTTCTAACTTAAGTGTAAGGGGTATATAAGGTAGATTAATGAAACGCTCATCAATATTGCTTGATTTTGCTTGATTTAAGAGTGTAGTGTGGTAATAAAACCAAAGAAACACTTGTTATGATAATTAGAGCAAGTTTAAATTTTACATTAATTTAGGAGGAACTTTTAGTCCTATATTAGCGTTTCATGGAATAGGAGAATGTTATGATTAGCCATAAAAACCGTATACCAAAAATTTTTCCACTCAAATATGTGAGTTCACTCCCTAGATATTGGTAGGAAAGAAGCATCAATCTTATAGTTTGCCCATGTTGTACCGGTATTAACTGTAGTATTCTAGAACTTGTCTGTTAGTGACTCATTCCGAGTCCACAATGATACCTATTATTTCTGTAATTAGGATTTAACGTACATGATAAGAGGCATTAGGATAACCCTTGTTTTAAACCTGTATTTATAATTGTATATCATGGCTACATTGGTCAATGTAATTTCTCCCACACCTTTTGTCCGATGTTACCCATCCTTTGTACACTGATTATTCCTCTAGTTACATCCCCTCAGAGCCTATCCCTTTGTTTCTATTTAACTTTAAGCATCATACTTAATATGAAGAATTTGTTTACAAGTCCACCCATAATGTGCCAACCAAATCGCCTTTAGCCTATCCTTGGTATGTCCACTCACCCTTTAGCTGCATTATTTGTTATTTGTTAAACCCTTGTCAATTACTAATTAAGTTACGTTGTTGCTAAGTCGAGTCATATTCTGCTATCAATATTGTTTTGCGATTGATTGGGACTCATGGGTAAGTATATTTATGGGGATTAATGGTGGGAAGAAATCGAATTTATTACCCACATATGCTGTGTAAACAGTGTTTCATAAAGTCTTCCCAAGTGTTTTTAATATTTCAATTCGGGTCGTAGAAGAGTTAAATATTTTTAAAGTTATCTAAAAGTTTCAAGTGTAAAGGTGAAGCTTAATCCCCATTGATGTATTATTTTGGATGGTAGGGTAGAGGTATGCAAAAAAAAAAAAAAAAAAAAAAAAAAAAAAAAAAAAAAAGAGAGAGAGAAAACATACGGATCTACCATCCTTACACCTATCTTTTATTCTTAGTTATGTTGTTGTTTTGTTTTTGATTAGTTTAAGATTGCAGTCTAGTCTTGGCTTGTCAACGCCACCTTGTATATGTATATAATATAAGATTGATGACTAGCCACCAAGTAAACTATTCCCTTATATCCAACCAAACCGTGTTTTTTCCATGTCCTTATACCTCCCGTTATAACCCTTTTGTAAGCCCCTTTTGATAGTTATACCTAGTAGTGCTTTACGCCTTACGTGGAGAAGTTTTGATCCTCCTCCCAAGCCTATGGTATCTATTTATATGATGACAGGTAGTGAGGTGATATTGTCCATTTCCTTTACATTATATCTACATATCATCAACCGAGCGAGATGTGAGTATCCAAACACTACATGTAGATGTGCTAGTTATTTTTCTCGTGCTTTATTTTGAGTAAAGCGGAACGACTAATCTTGTAATTACTTTTAAGTTCGCATTTAAATGACTCTAACTTGTTTTCAATTGGAATAAAAGCGCATTTGCTTGAGGACAAGCAAATCTCAAGTGTAAGGGTATTTTGATAGCGAAAAATGTTACGTTTTTAGGGGTCATTTGAGTCCTAAGTCGTATGTTTTTGGTTTGGATTTCACCCAAAGTCGTTTCTTTTCTCATTTTAGGTACTTTTGAAGGGAAATATAACAAAAGAAGCATTTTCAGGCGTTTTCGAGTGAAAAAGTGCGAAAAACACAACAAAATCTCAAAAGACCTAAAGATCACAGGAAGGTGACGCCGTCATACTCTACAACAGGTGACACGTCAGGAACAAGTGAAGTGAAGAATTGGAAAATACTCGTGACGGGCCAGAGAGTTTGTGGTGGCAATTTGGTGACGCCGTCAACTAAGGCCGTCAGATCTGGAACCAGCAATTATGACCACGTCCAACCAGGCCGTCAGGAAACCCTAATCGCCGAGCTGACGACGTCACCTATTGAGCTGACGCCGTTCAGCCCGCGTTTTCTATATATATAAACGTTTTTTATTATTTAAGAGAGGAATTTTGGAGTGGAGAAACTTTAGGGTTAAACCTAGTACGTGTATTACAGACCTTAGAGGGTATCCTAACCCCTCCTAACTTGCATGTTTAATCCAAGATAATGTCTTTATTCATACGATATGTCTATGTGGTTGTGTGATATATACTTGTGCTTGTCTTTCTTTCAACATGCTAGGCTAATTTACTTTTGTTTGCTTAGATCTAACGAAACCTAACTATTGATTATCATGTGATGTGTATGTTGTGATTGTGTTTGGGTGAATGTTTCATCTACGTTAGACTTGAGAAACTGGCTAACCCTCCTATACGGTAACAAGCTTGAACGTCTTAGAAAAGTGAATCGTATGTGCGTTATCGATTTTAAGGTAGTATTTCATGCATAGGTTGCTATCGGTGAGCTCATGAAAGGATGCTTGACGTATCGTCATAGAGTGAGGTAGGAACTTATAGAGTTAGGGAATTGAACGCACTCCCTACGACTTGTTAGGAATAACCCGTCATCCCGCAACTCAACATACTAATTACATGGTAAAAGATAGTTAGGGAGTAATGAAATCTAAGTAAACACTACTCTCCACCACTGATTTCTCAAAACTAAAAAATACAAAATATAAGTAGTATAAAAGTAGATAACTTGGGTTAGTTGACTAGCAACTAATCCGCCCTCTCCTCCAAAACCAGAGATTTTACTGCTTTCATAAAACAAAAAAATACAAAAAGAATCTTCCTCCACCCTTAGACCTAGATTAGAGTAGCTCTTTAGCCCTAACGAACACCTATTTCTCGATGAGATACGATCNAGAGAACGATCAATCCCCCGGTACTTGCCACTACACTATACTACATCGGTCAGGTACACTGCCTGGTGGGGATTGCAAGCTTCTCGAGATCCCTCGAGAGGTAAAACGTAGTGCGTGTTGCAATCCACGCGCATCACCAGGCATCATTTGTTTACGTTTTGTTGAATCTTGACTGCAAAATTATGAGATATTTAAGTATTTAGCTTTTGCTGGAATCGTTGTAGTGTAAATTTGAGTTATTTGTAGTGCTTTAGTTGTATGTTCCATTAATAAGAAGTTGAGATTTGTGAATATCAACAATGATCGATTTGAATGTATGGCTGATTTTATTAAATGACAGCAAAAGCATGTTTTTAGTGCTGCAAGACTTGATGTATTTGTCAAATGTTGTAGTTTAGTTATGTCAATGAGGTTTTCTGACTGTCAAATAAAGATCGGGTTGACCAAATAGATATAACCTTTCATATAAGGTTTGTGGATTCCTCCCGCAATTTTGTTCGGTTTTAACGTGTGCTTTGATAGCTTTTAGGGGTGTTTTGGTCAACAAAAAACTTGATGTTCAAACTTAGCTACAACATACTAAAAGATCGTAAGGCTAGAGAATGTAGGGTTTGTGATAGAGAACGTAGGAACTTTTTATTGTGATTATGTACATAATTGTCTACTATGTGGTGTTATGTGTTCTAATAGCCTTACGTGCTTTATAAGTTTGATCTCATTTTCAATACACACTATTATAAGTTGAAATTGATAAGCACATAAGCCGAATAAAGTGAGCTTATCAGCTTTTCAGAACGGATTGCAGCCATTAATAGGGTTACTTCATGTAAAGTTTTCATTTTATGTGTTTATGTTTTAGTCTGATCTGCTGCGCTTATTAGTTTCTCGATTAGTTTCTCGATTTGGTGAAATGGCTCATTTAAAGATTTTGACATAAAGTGTTTTTAAGAACTGCGTAGATGACATTTTGTTGAATTTGTATGGATTGGATGGTTTCTATGTGAACATTTGGAATTTTGTATAGGGAAATCGAAATCGAGGGTTAGTTTGGATCCTAAGAAAGAGCAAATGGTTACAAAAGATGGGCAGGCGGCAAATATTGCCCACAGACATTTACTTTTTGTGAGCTTGCTGCAGCAACTAAATAAATGAGAATGGTTTGATAATCTCAGGTATGACAAACTTTTGAGATTTAATTAATCGTTGGGTAATGGGTCGTTTTGGTGTAGGTCCTATATCCTAACGGATTGGAATAACTAAAAATTCAAAACACTTTATGATGTATTCTTTAACTTTGGTTATGAACCTTTTAATGTTGTGCCAAATTGAAGCCACCACACTCCCAAGGATCCTGCTCTTGAAGTGGCATGGAATGCTAAATTTGAAGAGTACGAGAACAAACATGCTACCAGATTCTCAAAGGAAAGTTACTTTCTTTATATTTATTTTTTAATAACAGTTATATGTTGTTCCATTATGGTTTATGTGAAGTATCTTTGCTATAATAATTATTTATGATATCTTATGTTTTGACATAAATACAAGCATTTGTATCAAATTTATATTAATCATTTTTCTTAAAAGCATTAGTATCAAATTTCACAAAACCATCCGTATGAAATTTCTTAAAAGCATTAGTATTGGTGAACCATTAGGTTGCCTTCAAAGCATCTTGGTGCAACTTACTTTAACTTTTCATCTTTTTTTAGCGGATTAGCCTAACCCATATTAATGCCTTCCTTTAATAGTCTTGCCATTTATAATTTTTTTTTCTCGCGGTGTGGTGACCATGTTGAATGCGTAGGATGTTGGAACTGCATATTGGTGTAGCTATGGAGGCTAGAACATGGAAGAAGATGGTCGTGGCACGAATACGTAACAGTTGGAACTATGAAAATGTTTGCTCTTTTTATATTCAAAATTACTACGGTACTACTGGCTAGAGATAAATACAAAGATGGTCATGTATTGGCGTCATGAATAAGTATGTTGCAAGCAAAATGTTATTAATTATTATTTTTTACATTGCATTTCTATTGTTAACACAAAGAACTTGACAGTATCGACAAAGCACTCCGCAGCAACGCGCGGGTTACCATGCTCGTTGTGTCTAAATACAAGTTGCAACTTGGAAATGCCTTCTAATACAAGGTGAAACTTTTTGTTGATTGTAGACGGTGACTGTATACATTTTCATTATAACAACATGCGTACGTAAATTCTGAATCACAATCAAGATAACAAGCTCGCCTGCCTATTTGGGGTCATGAAGCTAGTGTGTTAATGTTGTTAGGAAAAGTGAAAACGAAAAACAAGAACTTAAATTATATAAGAAAGCTTATCTTTGAAAATTATTTATTTATAAATTTATGCTTATAAATTATGTATCTGTTCATATTATAATTGTATTACTTCAAAGGAAAGTAATAATAATTTATTTGTTTGGCTTGTGCATTTTTTTCAATAAAAAACCAACAAAATTAGAGATCATGCACAACACGAGGTCGGATTTGTAATTTTGTGTCGTTCAGATCAGTGTTCATAACACATACCAAACATCTCATATTCATTTAGAACCAATGTCATACAGAGCCTTTGTGTTCTTCAAATTTTACAATCATTCAGCACTAATTAATTCTGTTTTATCAAATAACCAACAGAAAAAAAACATTAAGTGAATATGAATATTTACTAGATGTTAGTACATGTTATGTATGACTAAAATGGTTTTAAAAAGTTTATCGAAAAATACAAGGCAATGGCATTTGGTTTCACTATAATTATCCATAAACAAGAAAACATTTCACTGACTTTTTTCTAACAAGCTGAGCAACTTATATATGTCAACCATACAATATGTTAAACATTAAAATCCCGTAAGAGATATTATTGATAGGATATTTATAATGCTTACATCAAGAAGCCCTAATGGACCCAAACCTACAGTAGGGTTTGGGTCATATATATCGTCTAATACTCTCTCGCAATTCGAGCGGTTAAATCGCGAAAGCTTTGATTGGATTTATAAACTAAATAAATGTTAAACAAAGCTAAAATAAGAAGAAGAAAAGAAAATTTTACGTCAATAAAAGCAATGATTTGTTGATGAAGAAATCCGACAGCAAGCGAAAGCAATTTTTCAAGCAGCATCAAAAGTAATACAAAACGGTAGCAAAGGAAAAGCAGTAAAGCAAATAATTAGTTTTGATAACGACATCCGACAGCAAGCGGAAAATTAATCTTTATCATGCAGCAACAGCAAAAAAAAAAAAAAAACAAAAAAAAAAATGCATAATTTTTCTTTTTTAATTTTTTTAATGGCAGCAAACAAATCGGACTTGTGAATATTACATGGGGTGTTTAACTATTGCATGGGTGTTTAATGGATGTGAAGGTAATTATTGCATGGTTAAAGCAAATTAAATCTGGAACAACATGCAGTCGCCAAAGCAAATAGGCAAACAATGATAGAAAAAAAGAAAAAAATAAATAAATAATAAGTAGTGGCAACTATAAAGTGACTAGTTTTTTTTTTTTTTTTTTTTTTTTTTTTTTTTTTTTTTTTTTTTTTTTTACTTTTAATTTATTTTTTTTTTTAAGATTGTGTCTAGTTTAATTATTGCATGGTTATTGTAGAAGAATAGTAGCAAAGCAAATTAAAACTGGAACAACGTGCAGTCGCCAAAGCAATAGGCAAAATGATAGAAAAAAAATGAAAAATAAGTGGCGGCAACTATAAAGTGACCATTTTTTTCCCTCTCTCTCTCAAAGATAGCGGCTAAGGGCTTTTTATTTATTTATTTATTATTTTTTTTTATTTTTTTTATTTTATTTTAATGAAATAGAGAGATTTGAAAGGATGGTATAAAAGAGGCGGCTCAACGTAGCCACCTAGTCCTGATGATTAGACCCACTCCGATACCATGTTAAACATTAAAACCCCGGAAAACATATTATTAATAGGATATTTATAATGCAATTACATCAAGAAACTCTAATAGACCTAAACCTACAATCAGGTTTGGGTCATATACATATCGTCTAATGCAATATAATAGATAAATAAAAAACGAATACAACTCTAAAAAATCTAAAAAAATAATAATAATAATAATAATAATAATAAAATAAATAAATAAAAAAAAAATAAAAAAAATAAAAAAAACTTGAAAGTATCATAATAATTTTAGTTAATTAATTAAATCCTCTATGTAGTTTGCTTGGCGTAATAAAATGGGTTGCTAGATTTATTATTATTATTATTATTATTATTATTATTATTTCACGGATCCTCTCTCTGTGGTTTTGACATATAACGAGTTTGGTATTTGACCATTATTTCTGTTACTTTGACTGTCAAGTGGCTGTTTAGATGGCTAAAATGACATAAATACCCTATTATATTTAAAAGTAAGGTCTTGGATTTGTGGGNTTTTTTTTTTTTTATTTTAATGAAATAGAGAGATTTGAAAGGATGGTATAAAAGAGGCGGCTCAACGTAGCCACCTAGTCCTGATGATTAGACCCACTCCGATACCATGTTAAACATTAAAACCCCGGAAAACATATTATTAATAGGATATTTATAATGCAATTACATCAAGAAACTCTAATAGACCTAAACCTACAATCAGGTTTGGGTCATATACATATCGTCTAATGCAATATAATAGATAAATAAAAAACGAATACAACTCTAAAAAATCTAAAAAAATAATAATAATAATAATAATAATAATAAAATAAATAAATAAAAAAAAAATAAAAAAAATAAAAAAAACTTGAAAGTATCATAATAATTTTAGTTAATTAATTAAATCCTCTATGTAGTTTGCTTGGCGTAATAAAATGGGTTGCTAGATTTATTATTATTATTATTATTATTATTATTATTATTTCACGGATCCTCTCTCTGTGGTTTTGACATATAACGAGTTTGGTATTTGACCATTATTTCTGTTACTTTGACTGTCAAGTGGCTGTTTAGATGGCTAAAATGACATAAATACCCTATTATATTTAAAAGTAAGGTCTTGGATTTGTGGGTTATTACGTAATTAACTCTAACAATTATGTATTTTATAGATCCAAATAATAGAGTGGAAGATGAACCAAGTTTCTCACTGAATTACTTATTGTTGTTTTCATGACTTTTGCGGCTAAATAAAAGTAAGATAACACTCTGCAAACTTTACTCGTTATAAATTATGCATAGTTGAGCTCACATTCACAGCAATACTAACCTAATCGATTGTGAAGAGAATTATAGATTATGCATAAACTCATAATACTAGGGCGAGCACTAGCTAGGCAGCTGCCTATGATGTTATTAACCACAATATTCCTTAAAATCCGACTACATCTTTTCACTTATGAGATTCAAACACCTTATCGTTTTAGTCAATATAACATGTTACTAAATACCGAGTTCTAATAAAGATTTTCCGTCATTAGAAACTTTGAATGTGAAAAACACTCTTTTTGGTAATTACAGTGATAAGAACATCAACCTATTTTCATGTGTGTGAATTTATAGGAGCTTATGTACATCGAATGAGCATGTATATGGCTTGAAGATGTTTAATATAGCATATTTGATCCACAACTTTCAGATNTTTTTTTTTTTTTTTTTTTTTTTTTTTTTTTTTTACTTTTAATTTATTTATTTTTTTAAGATAGCGGCTAGGTTAATTATTGCATGGTTGTTGTAGAAGAATGGTAGCAAAGCAAATTAAAACTGGAACAATATGCAGTCGCCAAAGCAATAGGCACAATGATAGAAAAAAAATGAAAAATAAGTGGCGGCAATTATAAAGTGACCATTTTTTTCCTTCTCTCTCTCAAAGATAGCGGCTAAGGGCTTTTTATTTATTTATTTATTATTTTTTTTTATTTTTTTTATTTTATTTTAATGAAATAGAGAGATTTGAAAGGATGGTATAAAAGAGGCGGCTCAACGTACCACCTAGTGATGATTATATCATTTCGATATTATTTTAAATATTATAACTCCGTAAGATATATTATTGTTTGGATATTTATAATGCAATTACATCAAGAAACTCTAATAGACCTAAACCTACAATCAGGTTTGGGTCATATACATATCGTCTAATGAAATGTAATAGAAAAATAAAAAACGAATAAAACTCTAAAAAAACTAAAAAAAAAAAAAAAAAAAAACCAACTTAAAAGTATCATAATAATTTTAGTTAATTAATTAAATCCTCTATGTAGTTTGCTTGGCGTAATAAAATGGGTTGCTAGATTTATTATTATTATTATTATTATTATTATTATTATTATTATTATTATTATTATTATTATTTCACGGATCCTCTCTCTGTGGTTTTGACATATAACGAGTTTGGTATTTGACTATTATTTCTGTTACTTTGACTGTCAAGTGGCTGTTTAGATGGCTAAAATGACATAAATACCCTATTATATTTAAAAGTAAGGTCTTGGATTTGTGGGTTATTACGTAATTAACTCTAATAATTATGTATTTTATAGATCCAAATAATAGAGTGGAAGATGAACCAAGTTTCTCACTGAATTACTTATTGTTGTTTTCATGACTTTTGCGGCTAAATAAAAGTAAGATAACACTCTGCAAACTTTACTCGTTATAAATTATGCATAGTTGAGCTCACATTCACAGCAATACTAACCTAATCGATTGTGAAGAGAATTATAGATTATGCATAAACTCATAATACTAGGGCGAGCACTAGCTAGGCAGCTGCCTATGATGTTATTAACCACAATATTCCTTAAAATCCGACTACATCTTTTCACTTATGAGATTCAAACACCTTATCGTTTTAGTCAATATAACATGTTACTAAATACCGAGTTCTAATAAAGATTTTCCGTCATTAGAAACTTTGAATGTGAAAAACACTCTTTTTGGTAATTACAGTGATAAGAACATCAACCTATTTTCATGTGTGTGAATTTATAGGAGCTTATGTACATCGAATGAGCATGTATATGGCTTGAAGATGTTTAATATAGCATATTTGATCCACAACTTTCAGATCTCACAATTACAAAACCTTTTGCATTTCCAAAGTTTTGGAAAGTGGTTTCTCCTAAATTTGTGTCTAACGACAACAGTTAGAGCATGTGGTAAGTTACTAGTGAGTTATAACTTAACTCACTGTCACGTCAGTGTCACATCAGCTTTTACCTTTTAACCTTACCTCAAGACTTTCAACCATGGTAACATAACTCACCTATAACTCACCTTAACTCACCTTCACCCCAATTATTTTCAATTTCAACCCCAAATTTTAACAAATACTTCATTTATTTAAAACATAACATTAATTCAAGCAACAAATTACATTACGAAATTTAAAATAAAAAAACGCTACTAAAAAAATGTACGAAATAAATAAAACACAATATCACATAATTATTCATTCTTGACGAGGAGGCAACCCAAGTTTTTTGGCGATTCGATCCTTTTTCATATTAACCAATGCCACCCAATGTGGATCTTTGTCCGTAGTGTCGAGAATCAAAAATTCTATCTCCCTCAACCTTTGTTGTGTTGCTTGGTTTTCTACGGTCGCCTGATACGCCCTTGCCGCATCTTCACGTTTTGACCGATACTCTTTGCGCATAATCTCCTCGAAATTGAACGAACAAAAGGAACCACCGGTGCTAGTCGTGCCTCCGGTGCTTGTCGTTGTCTCGGATTTTTGTTTCTTGAAAGCCCGCTTTTTCCAATGGGCCGTGGTTCTTCATCATGACCAAACAAAGCCTCGTTTATTTGGCTTGGGACGTCGCCGGTTAAATCAACCGCCGCCGGCGCGTTCCATTTTTTATGTTTACGCAACACGCTCTAAGCCTCTTCATTCGTGAACAGGGGAAGAGAGATGGGCTACCCTTAAAGACCCTCCTTGCTTCGATTGTCTACAACTAGTCATAAAGACTATGAAGCATATTGCGTCATGCCATATATTGGTCTGTTAGTGTTATAGTTAAAGACTCCTTTCACTTGAAATACATCAATGGAACTCTCGTCTTGCATCTAGGTATGTGAGCCACCTCTTTTGTTCATTTCACTTCTTAAAGTAGTTTTTATAGCAACATATAAACACAACATCTTAAGTTTTTACATTTACATGTGGTTACCATCAATCATATCATATCAATGCACAAATAAACATCATTAGGTTGACGGGGATACTTGGTCTAGGTGTGGGTATAGAAAGCATTTAAATTAAGCCAATTGCAAGAACTATGCGTGAAAGGGATGAACATAGTGTCTCACAGGTTTAGTTCACTCAAAATGGATATTTTGCTCATGGCTATGATCATCTCTTTTCAGGTGTCGTCTGGTCACCCATGTCTACAACCGATTTATCATGAGGTTCTGTTTATAAACTTAACTATAATGGGTGATTTTAAGTGTTAAAAAATTATCAAAAACTTATAAAAATGCTCGCTCTTTTCAGAAAAGGCCTTTTGGCATACGGAATGATGGATCTTCTAATATGTTGGATAGGCTCAAAACCTTAGATGTCGAAGACTTATGTGGAGTGGTTGGGCTGAGCTTCCAAGATACATGGTTCGAGTTATGCTNACGGATTTTCTTTTTGATGATACAGTTGGTTAGCCCCATGTTAGGATATCAAATTCACTATTCCACCCACTTTTTTTCTCGCGTTGCCGCCTTTTTTGAAAAAGCGATTGAACTTAGGTGCAATTGACGCGTCAACGTTTTATCACTTAGATTGAAGGCATATCCTTTGTTGCGGTCTTTTGAATTTAATCTATTGCAACTCGCTCTTATCCGTTGCTATACGTATCCTTTAGATTGGGAACTCCGACCTTCGAACCTCTGAACATGCCACCCAACACTCGGCTCTTATTCCACCCACCCACCGAGAAGATTTCGTAAACGAGCCATCCGTTGTTGTTGTTGTTGTCGCCCGACATTTTTTTGCTAATAGAAGTGTATTGTAGATTATAAACAGTATTGGAAGTGTGAAAAAAAATCGTGGGTGTGAAAGGGATGAACATAGTGTCTCACAGGTTTAGTTCACTCAAAATGGATATTTTTCTCATGGCTATGATCATGTCTTTTCAGGTGTTGTCTGGTCACCCATGTCTACAACCGATTTATCATGAGGTTCTGTTTATAAACTTAACTATAATGGGTGATTTTAAGTGTTAAAAAATTATCAAAAACTTATAAAAATGCTCGCTCTTTTCAGAAAAGGCCTTTTGGCATACGGAATGATGGATCTTCTAATATGTTGGATAGGCTCAAAACCTTAGATGTCGAAGACTTATTTGGAATGGTTGGGCTGAGCTTCCAAGATACATGGTTTGAGTTATGCTCGTAAGCATAACCTCAACGTCTATGTCGGAACCCTATGAATTTAATTACTTCTTTATTTATACTTTCACTGTAAAAGAGAATAAGAGGATAATAGGATAGTATGTTTTTATTGATTCATGATTCATTACAATAGAGCCACTATATATGGAGTGAATACAAATGAGAATAAGGTAAATACTAATTACCCACAAATCAAGGTAATATCCTACTAAAAAAATATGTTAACATAATAAAAACATAACGTTAGTCGACTCGTAATAAAACCGTACCAGCGATCGACTGGTACCAACGGTCGGCTAAGTCGACTGGTAAAAAAACCGTACCAACGGTCAACTTTAAGGACTGTTACCAACGGTCAACTTTATTCGACTGGTAACAAAGTCGTACGAACAATCAATTAGCGATTAGTGGTTAGAGGTTGTTCAAGCGTTGCTCGAGGTTAATGTGGCACTTCAGTCGCATTCCATTGTACTAAATTGTTTCTGTGATTAATATACTTTACCAGGGTGAAGCCCTTTTACCCAAAAATAAACTCGTGCATTAACATCAAAAGAAAAGATGATTAAACGAAAGTTGGTTCTAAAACTTCAACCCTAAAGAACCTTCCAAACAAAAGGGACGTGTTTTTCCCTAGAAAAAACATAAAGATCACAGGTTTAGAAGAAGTTGTGGTTTATTTTGGTTACGGATTAAGGGAGCCCTCCTAACCTCCGATGTGTAGCCGGCGGCGGAAAAGTTTAGGTTTTGTGAGTTTTAGTGGTCTGATACCATGTAAGAGAGAATAAGAGGATAATAGGATAATATGTTTTTATTGATTCATGATTCATTACAATAGAACCAGTATATATTGAGTGTACAAAGGAGTAAATAAGATAAATACGAATTACCCACAAATCAAGGTAATCTCCTACTAGTCATCATTATCTCCTAATTACTTGATGCATATCCATAATATACGGTTAACATTCACAACATAGTTAAACACGAGGGAAGCCAAAAACGACCTCAAGCTATCCCCTGAAAATGACATGCCTTGCACGTCTGATCAAGTACGTTTTGACTTTTTAGATCATTATAATAGTGCAAAAATAACCACCTTCTCTTCCTTTTTGTTTATAATATTTTATAGCATCATTGTGCCTTAAATCATCTGATATGATGAAACACACACAAGCAAAAAAAATTAAGCAAATACCCTCAGCAACGTGCGGGCTATCATCCTCGTAATTAAACACTTGTATTCCTTATTGCAAAACCATGAAATGATTGTCTTGGGATCTTGGAATTGCACAACCATCAGCGTAAATGGCATTAATATGATTGGAGGTAAACATCTTGCAAACATGACAATTGAAAATTTTTGGGCCTACATATTTATTGTGAACTAAACAAAAAATTGAAGCAATTTTAATTTCAAATCTCTTCAATTACCTTGAATTTACCTCAACCAAAGCCCTCTTATACATAAATCTTCTTTATTTTATTTTATTTTATGTTATTTTTTTCGGTTTATTTTCTAATGTCGTGTAAATGATAAGCATCTATGATTTGGAAATTAGAACAATGTGGATTATTATTTGTACATTGTCTAAGAAAATTTAGCTGATAAGAGAAACAAAACACTCTGTTAAGAAGAAAAAATAAAAAAGATCGGCCATCACCTATCATTTTCATGTTCCGCATGGTTATTCAATTCAATACTAAAGTCAAAGTTAAGCCTGATTCTTCCATACGTAGTACTATGAATATGACATGAATATGACGCATAAACTGTACATACATTTGCACACATTAAACTAGCAATATAATATATTTATTTTTAATGACAGGATACATCATACTGAACTAGCGAAAGGACTTGCTCCAAATTCATGGTTCACTAGAGAACAGGGTTCTAAAAGGTACAAAATGTCGATAATAAGGCGTCGCTAAGATATGGGACGTGACTTACACGCTACAAAATAAACCATTGTGTCGGCTCTAAGCGTGACGTAAAATGAGACACGAAAGACGCGAGGTGTAGCGTCTTTTGTATTAAACTCCGTGATTTATTATTATTATTATTATTATTATTATTATTATTATTATTATTATTATTATTATTATTATTATTATTATTATTATTATTATTTTATTTTTTTTAAAACATCACTTTATTAGAAACTCATAGGATTTACAAGAAATTAGTGGGGAGCCGAGAAACAATCTGTGCCCCCACTCCTCTAGCTATAGCGAAGCTAATCCTACTAAAAATATGAGCAGCAGCACGTGCTCCAATATCTTGAGTCAACGAGAATCTTCGGATACGCTTTAGTAAGGTCACCGCATCCTTCTCAAGTTCTCCAAAAGAAGATAATGAAAAGGGGAGAAACCCATATCCCATATCAGCACATTTAGCCTCGTACTTGATGCGTTTACGTCGTGCGGCTTCAATCACCGCACGACCCGGCACAAAATCAACTATGCCAGTTTGCGTCAAGGGTGATGACCCTGTCAGATCAACACATACATCAAGCCCACCATCTCATGAGTAAAGTAACATATCAGCTGGACGTAAGGGTTTATCCCTATCCCCAATAAGCCCAATATCAACCTCCTTACGTGCCGAAATCCCCGACCGAGAGCATATGTCAACAAGAACATCACGCACCACAATATGCCGATGTTTAATACCAATTATACCCGCGCACGAGACAGCATTGTCCCCATATATATCCCCAGTAAAGACCTTGGAACAAGCTGAACACGGCATCTGAACAGAAAATAAGGGAACACCTAACCGATAGCACAACATACATCTGTAAGTCCTGGCATTCATAGTCTGTCCTAATCCAGATATTGGAACCACTCTAAGCCAATCTGAAGNTAAACCTACAATCAGGTTTGGGTCATATACATATCGTCTAATGCAATATAATAGATAAATAAAAAACGAATACAACTTTAAAAAATCTATAATAATAATAATAATAATAATAATAATAATAATAATAATAATAATAATAATAATAATAATAATAATAATAAAAAAAGAAAAAAAACTTGAAAGTATCATAATAATTTTAGTTAATTAATTAAATCCTCTATGTAGTTTGCTTGGCGTAATAAAATGCGTCGCTAGATTTATTATTATTATTATTATTATTATTATTATTTCACGGATCCTCTCTCTGTGGTTTTGACATATAACGAGTTTGGTATTTGACCATTATTTCTGTTACTTTGACTGTCAAGTGGCTGTTTAGATGGCTAAAATGACATAAATACCCTATTATATTTAAAAGTAAGGTCTTGGATTTGTGGGTTAATACGTAATTAACTCTAACAATTATGTATTTTATAGATCCAAATAATAGAGTGGAAGATGAACCAAGTTTCTCACTGAATTACTTATTGTTGTTTTCATGACTTTTGCGGCTAAATAAAAGTAAGATAACACTCTGCAAACTTTACTCGTTATAAATTATGCATAGTTGAGCTCACATTCACAGCAATACTAACCTAATCGATTGTGAAGAGAATTATAGATTATGCATAAACTCATAATACTAGGGCGAGCACTAGCTAGGCAGCTGCCTATGATGTTATTAACCACAATATTCCTTAAAATCCGACTACATCTTTTCACTTATGAGATTCAAACACCTTATCGTTTTAGTCAATATAACATGTTACTAAATACCGAGTTCTAATAAAGATTTTCCGTCATTAGAAACTTTGAATGTGAAAAACACTCTTTTTGGTAATTACAGTGATAAGAACATCAACCTATTTTCATGTGTGTGAATTTATAGGAGCTTATGTACATCGAATGAGCATGTATATGGCTTGAAGATGTTTAATATAGCATATTTGATCCACAACTTTCAGATCTCACAATTACAAAACCTTTTGCATTTCCAAAGTTTTGGAAAGTGGTTTCTCCTAAATTTGTGTCTAACGACAACAGTTAGAGCATGTGGTAAGTTACTAGTGAGTTATAACTTAACTCACTGTCACGTCAGTGTCACATCAGCTTTTACCTTTTAACCTTACCTCAAGACTTTCAACCATGGTAACATAACTCACCTATAACTCACCTTAACTCACCTTCACCCCAATTATTTTCAATTTCAACCCCAAATTTTAACAAATACTTCATTTATTTAAAACATAACATTAATTCAAGCAACAAATTACATTACGAAATTTAAAATAAAAAACCGCTACTAAAAAAATGTACGAAATAAATAAAACACAATATCACATAATTATTCATTCTTGACGAGGAGGCAACCCAAGTTTTTTGGCGATTCGATCCTTTTTCATATTAACCAATGCCACCCAATGTGGATCTTTGTCCGTAGTGTCGAGAATCAAAAATTCTATCTCCCTCAACCTTTGTTGTGTTGCTTGGTTTTCTACGGTCGCCTGATACGCCCTTGCCGCATCTTCACGTTTTGACCGATACTCTTTGTGCATAATCTCCTCGAAATTGAACGAACAAAAGGAACCACCGGTGCTAGTCGTGCCTCCGGTGCTTGTCGTTGTCTCGGATTTTTGTTTCTTGAAAGCCCGCTTTTTCCAATGGGTCGTGGTTCTTCATCATGACCAAACAAAGCCTCGTTTATTTGGCTTGGGACGTCGCCGGTTAAATCAACCGCCGCCGGCGCGTTCCATTTTTTATGTTTACGCAACACGCTCTAAGCCTCTTCATTCGTGAACAACGGATTTTCTTGATGATACAGTTGGTTAGCCCATGTTAGGATATCAACTTCACTTTCACCACTTTTTTTCTCGCGTTGCGCCTTTTTGAAAAAAGCGTTGAACTTAGTGCAATGACGGTTCAACGTTTTTCACTTAGATTGAAGCATATCCTTGTTGCGGTCTTTTGAATTTAATCTATTGAACTCGGCTCTTATCCGTTGCTATAACGTATCCTTAGATTGGGAACTCCCGACCTTCGAATCCTCTGAACATGCCACCCAACACTCGGCTCTTATTCCACCCACCACCGAGAAGATTCGTAAACGAGCCATCGTTGTTGTTGTTGTTGTCGCCCGACATTTTTTTTGCTAATAGAAGTGTATTGTAGATTATAAACAGTATTGGAAGTGTGAAAAAAAATCGTGTGGGTGAATGGGCATTTATAGTTGTGATAAAATGGGTTAGAAAAAGTTTGTTTGTTTGTTTATTATTATTATTATTATTATTATTATTATTATTATTATTATTATTATTATTATTATTATTATTATTATTATTATTATTATTATTATTATTATTATT
>LBNU01024069.1:18831-36131 GCA_014162995.1 Artemisia annua
GACTTCTGTAATTGTTAAATAGTTTTAGAAAAAGTTTGGTAATTTTCTAAATTAGTTTAGTAATTATTTTAATTTAAATTAGTTTAATTAGTAATTAGTAATTAATTAATATTAAATAATTAAAAAGTCAAAAAAAATATTTTTCTTTTTCTTAAAATTTTCTTTTGTCATTAGAATTGTAAAAAGTAATTTTCACATTTTTAGGATTTTATTTGCTCCCGTTTCACTTTTTATTTTGCGCGTGGACGTTATTTTTAATTAAAACGCGCGTTTTTAGTTTTTAAACGTTTCTAAGTTCTTCTGGTTTACGTTTTTGTTTATATAGCTTTTTCTAGTTAATTTTATTCATATTCTCGTAGTATAATCATTCATAAACCCATTCTCGTTCATTATCACTCGATCACAAATTCGTTTTTGATACAATTCACTTCCTCGTCGGGACATAACGACCCGGGAATATTTCTATACTCTCTGGACTTCATTGCATTGGTTTCTTGACCCTCAGGCTTTTATTACAGTTGATCATTCACAAGTGGTTAGCTTGTGTGATAAAACCTGACCGTTTGGGACTAATCATAGAGTCACCTAGATCATTTTGAAGCCTTTTCAAAGACTCATTTTCCTTACGTAATTCAGCCACACAGATTGACAATTCACTAATTCTTGTTTTAGTTGTATCAGTGTCTTTGTTAGTCTCGACTGAACTACTTTTCACATGCATAGCAGAGATCTGTTTCTTCAAGTTGTTGATTATCAAGTTTTTTGCTTGAAGCTGAGCTTTTAAATCATTAATCATAAAGAATTCACGGAAATCAGGAAGTTTCGGATTTTTACATGGTTGGTTAGTTTGAAAACTTTCTTTCTTTTGTTGCATTGCAAGTTCGAGTGAGATGCAGTGTTTTCAAGATTTAAAAATCTGTTAAAGTTTATTAAAAACTTCTTTGTCAACCATATCATTAGATTTTACAAACTCAGCCATAAACAACGAACTTGACTCATCATCATATTCACCATACTAATCACTTTCTCCCCCTTTATGACTCAGATTTGTTGAGTAAGAGATGGTATCGCTATCAGTCTTTTCCAACAGATTTGTGTCATAAGTGGGTTTAACTTGATTAGTATGATGTCGTTCAGTAGTAGGCACATTATGTTGATCAGTTAAGGGTACCTCAGCACATGACACCTGTTCTTTTCCCGGCCGCAAATCTGCCTCCATATCATAAGTGACAAGAGTCACTGAACTGCTGGCAGTGTTAAGCTTATTGGTCTCTAATCCATTGCATTCAGTGATAACTGACCCAACATCCGATACTTTACCCGAATCAACAGTACCATCACATGATTTCACCCGACATGCCATCACGTCGTCATCATACTTAAGTTTGTGATTTGCCCTTTCCACAATGTTTTCCTTAACATCCCCCATGAGATGGACTAACTTGACTCTGAATGCTTCAACCTCGAATCCGGTGTAATCGGTAAAGCTCTTTTCTGTCATTTGGCTGTCATAGTCGTAATCCCCAATATATTTTGAGTCAATGAACCGTTGAAGTTGCCCTTTAATTACCCGAAGAGCCGCCATGGATCCCATATCATGAAGTACTTCTTTGTCAATTTGTCGTTTAAGTTGATTTAGGTTTAACATCATTGTGTCAGTGAAAATCCGAACATCTTGACCAAAGAGTGCGGGAAATGCTCTATCGTAACCTCCTAGGGTTCCAGATTTTTCAAAGAGAACATTCAGGTGAGAACACAGTAGTCTGAAACTTTCCATGCAATTTTCATAAGCAGCAACATGCATGGGATGTGACTGATTCACCATATTGTCTTTCGACTTCAAACACACAGGTTCAGTACTGATTCTTTCTGATTCTACAGAAATTGTTTGCTTAAGGATGATGGTATGTTGTTCTTTGTTGGGAGTCTTGTGTTTATCAATATCATCATACAGTTTGAGTATCTCAGACACGGTAGAGTTAGACTCGGTGGACATGACTATCATAGGATAATTAGACATAGAGCTGGTCAGCAAGTGAATATACACCTATATCCAAATTGGATTAGAATCGTAATTGGGTTTGGTTTAATGATTATAAGGAGTATATTTGGTATGTTAATATTGAGTGGGCCACAAAGAATGTTAAGTCAAAGTTAAACCATAGGTATTGGCTGTCAAACCGCAGAGAATAGTCAAACCGCAGTAATGCAACCCACAATACCATAAACCGCAGACCCTCAAACCGCAATGAGATCAAACCGCAGACTGAATCACACTCAAATGAACGATTCAAGCCACGAAACTCCAAACCTAGGTGAATATAACAATCTAAACAAGAAAGTACAAACAAATAACGATTCTAACCACTAAACAAGACTAACGAGTGTATAAGGAGCAAAAACTATTCGAACCAAACAAAATACACAAAACTATCCTAGAAATCCAAGAACAAGTTATCCCAAGAGTGGAACCTTGGCTCTTGATACCAATTGTAACATATTAAACACAATATCTAGGATATAAGCATATGTATGGATCGAATATAATGAAGAATTGGAGAGAGAAAGTGAGTTGGGTGTTTCTAGAGAGAGAGAAAGGGATGAGAGAAAACTTGGAATGTATTAGATTAGAAATGAGAAAGCACCAACCCTCTCCACATGTGGAGAGGGGTATTTATAGTCACTACAAATAAATAAGAAAAACGCCCCGTATGGGCTGTGGATCAGGCATACAGTGGGTAAGAGACCCGTCCTTCCTCCACGGTGTTACTTAACTAAACTAAGGACTAACTACTATATATATAACTACGAGCTAAATCTATGCTATTACATAATTGAGGTGACCGAGTCTTTAACTTAGGAATATTTGTATTCCTAACACAAGGCCAGACATCTCATATGCTGTTCAACATTTGAGCCAGTTTGTTTCTGCACCAAAAGAGCCCCATTTGCAAGCTGCTATGCATCTATTAAGATACTTGAAAGGTTCCATTAATAAAGGCTTGTTTTATCTTGTTCAAGGCAATTTGAAAGTAGCTGGTTTTTCTGATGCTAACTGGGCATCATGTTTGATGACAAGGAAGTCACTTACAGGGTATTGCATTTTTTTGGGTCATTCATTGGTGTCTTGGAAGACCAAGAAGCAAGCCACAGTCTCAAGATCATCCACAAAGGCAGAATATAGGAGTATGGCTGCAACCACATGTGAATTGGTATGGCTAACCTACTTATTGAAGGATCTACATATTCCTGTTCAAGTCCCAATTACTTTGTTTTGTGACAATAAGGCTGCACAGCAAATAGCAGCAAATCCATGTTATCATGAGAGGATTGAGCACCTGGACATTGACTGCCACTTTACAAGAGACAAAGTGCAAGATGGTTTCTTACAAACTGCCTACATACCAACTCATTTACAGCTAGCTGATATCATGACCAAGGCATTGGGGGGTTATCAACACTCATTTTTAGCTAACAAGTTGGGCTTCCAGGAAGTTCCAACTTGAGGGGAGGATGTAGAATATAAAGTATCAAGTTCAGTAAAGTACAAGGACTAGTTATGTAAATAGTTTAACAGTTAGTTTTGTTAGTTAGTTCCCTCTTCCCCTGTATATAAACCATTGTATCCCATTTCACTTTCATAACTTTGTAATCATTTTCTCAATAATAAAGATTACAATTGCTTCCGCTTCTAAATTTGATAGTTTTCCTACCTTCGACCGCCAGTATCAACAAAACAAGAGAGAGATGGTTTTGGTGATGAACTCGAGCTGTGGTGGTGTTATTCGTGGTGTTGGGAGGTGTTTCTTGGCGCGTGATGTACGTCAAAATGATTGGGAGGTTGTAAGGAGTGTGGTGGTGGTGGCGGTGAGTTTAAGTGGCCGGCAGTGGTGTTTGTTTGGCCGAAAAAATGACTGCAGAAGAAGAAGAAATAGGGTGCGGCTGGTTTGAGAGAGAAAGGGTGTCAAACCCTAAGTGAGGGTATAATGAGGTTTATATATGAAAGTGTTTTGGACCTTGTGTGAACCCTATTGCACCCTTAGGGACTAAGATTGTAAATATATGCTAGGGTGGGAAGTGTAGTTTACCAAATCTTTTAGTATTTCGTTCTTGAGGCAAATTTAGGTGTCGGAATGACTTCCCGTGACATTTTTATTAATTTCATCGAAAAATTTTATTTCAGGGTACCCGCGCGGCGAGGGTACCCTGCTAGTTATTATTAACGGGAATATAAATATCAAAATAAAAGAATGAGTTATTGTGATATAAAAATAAATACAAGAGACTTACATATATCAACGACTCATGTAATTCATAGTTAAAGTTTAAATAAGAATATCCGAAAAATCATTATTTTGAACTTTGTCTTCAAGCTCATCAAGTATCATTACGAGCTATTAAACATGCATAATGTGATCAATAGTTAAATTTAAACAACAATATCAACCTCAACATAGTGTTAGCTAAACAAAGTTAAATTCTTTGTACAACGAAAATCTATACTAAATATAGACAAAAAATCTAAATGATGAAAATAATTATTTATGAAGATGGTCATTAAAAATTATTTATAGGTATTTTTAATATTAATACTCGATTGTTCACTAAATTAGACTTATGTTAAAACTCCGTTAATATAACTAATGTCATAACTCGTGCTCACGGTTAGTCGGTTATTAAAAGTAGTTTAAAGTTATACAGAAATGACGATGAAAGCAAAGTTAAAAACCACCGGTTAGAACAACTTGCCCATCTTAGATAACGTGTGATAGTGTATCGTTCCAAGATATAAGGGAAAAAAAGGATTTACTTGTATTTTGGTCCAGTGGTATTCATGAGATGGTTATTTCTTTAATCTAAGAGGTTGTGAATTCGAGTTATGTTAAAAACAACAGTGAGATTTGTGAACTTGTGGTTGTGTCACTGTGTGAGATAATTTTTCCTTAAATAGAGGTTTACCTGCCGAAATAACAATAGTTGAGGATAAACTCTATTGGTTCAATTTTCCTTAAAGCTATTTACGATTGGTGATAATCACGTAACGTTGTTATCAATAAATCATTAGTCGGATGTAACAGGTGTCACATTGTCCGCATGTGCTGACGAGTTCTTCTTGTCTTGATAGTGACTAGGGGTTAAATTGTGGGCTACAAAATCTATAGTAATCTTTCTGGCTGGTTTAAATAGAAACATTTTAAATGGCATGTGCCGTATGCACCAAAATTAGCCGTCATGGTTGAAATCAGCCAAAAAATTTAGCAAATATTATTTGTTTCCACTTTTGATATTGACATGCTGACATGTGCATTTAGATAGAAGTTACAATGTAATAGATTAGCCCGAGTGTAGCAAGGGACGCATCACGCATGCTTGTCTCTCACACACGCGTCTGTGTTAAAAGAGAGAAGTCGGTCTTCTCACATATCAAGTTGTGAAAGAAAAAAATAGAGTTATGTGTGTGTGAGATATGTTGGTTTTTATGAACTAATCTGGTTTTGTTTTTCTTGAGAATGATTAGTTAAAACTTTTATTTTAATTTACGAAAGAGTACCCCAAAACACATATTCTGGGCATGATTTGCTTTTTTATCAAAACAAATCTACCTAATACACATGCAAATGAAAGACATTCAATTATCAAAAACAAGTGTATCTTGATTTATTGTCCCTATTTGGATATTTAACTATATTCTTTTGTCGTATTTCTATCGTACATGTTAACAAAAGAAGGCTTAAGGAGGACAGGAAGGTATTGAAGGGAGGTGCGATGTGGGGTTATGTTTGTGGAGAAGGTGGGCTTAGAAGAGTATCCACTTGCAAATATTCAAATGGCATTAGCTTTGACATCTCTTCCAATAACTTATTGTTAGATAAGTGGAATATTTTGCGTCACTGTTCTTCTTCTTATTATTATCATTTTTATTATTATCATTATCAACTTCTATCTTAAGTTAACATATTGATTATACTAATTGGATTCGGAAAAGAAAATATAACAAACTTGTAGGAATTATATTATCATGACCATCATATAATAAACATAAATCAGAAAGCACACAGTGTACGTTATAAATCAATTCATGTAACTAGTTAACCTTAAACTAAATAGTAAACCTACCTTTGTTAGCTTCCACGCAAATCAAAGGATCAAGAATCACAAACCCTAATTAGGGTATATGTAAAATTCGATTATGATTAATCGAATTAGAGCAAACACAAAAATCCAATTGGGATTTTTACTACGGTCTTGTATACGCGTATTGTTAGCGATTCAATACGAATGCTAGTTTCTTGATCACAATAATTAACCAAACACTTTTGTTTCACTCAAAATCCATCCAAAACCCTTGTAGGGATTTGCACTTATCGACAACGGTAAAAGAGGGGAGAAGAAGAAGATGTTTGGCTAACTAGGGTTTCACAAAATTACTAAACAATGAATATAAGGCATTGTATTTATAGTTAGATAGCTTAGTGTCCAAGTTTTCAGGTATATAACTTGAATCTTTTGCTAGAGGTTTTGATGTAGTATATGTAATTGACGATTTTAAAAACTTTTAACTTTGAATGTGTTTGGCTCTCCTTAAATAAATGTTCATGTTCGGTCGCTGCTTTACTTACCTTACCTGAGGATTGTTATTTACAAAAGGTAAAATTTTAGTAATGGTATATTATTGTGCCAATGTTAATAGGGTAGTTGTGTCAAATGTTTGGTAATTTATTTAACATGGATTAAAATACAAATTGTAATGGTATTTTTAATATATATAAAAAGTTTAATTTTACAGTGATAATATGACACAAAAATGAATAAAACTGTAAGGCTACCCTCAACGGTAGCAAAGTGAACAAATGACAAGCATCTTTCATGTGGCAAGATGGTTGGGACTTGGGAGTGTGGCGTGAAAAGAAATAAAACTAATCAAAGGTGAAGAGTTCACCTTTCAGGTACCGTGTTAGTGGGTATTTTAATTATTATTATTATTATTATTATTATTATTATTATTATTATTATTATTATTATGTGAGTATGTGAGATGAGGTGAGATCTATACAAAACAAGTATCACTTAAAAAAACAAATAAGTCAATCTCAACCATCCACTCACTTTTCATCTAATGGCTAAGATCAAATCAAAAAATAACAAAGTGAGGGCAAAATTGGCATTTTAGCTTATTTAATATAAAAACCCACTTTCAACCTTTTTTTTTTAAAACAACATATCTTGCAAACGGTAAATCTTCAAGCTACGAAAAATACACCATCGCGACGAGAAAAAAATTATCTTTCTATAGATATGCATTGTTATATACTTTCGACGATTTTTTTTTTCAAAATTCCGTCCAGAAAAATCCCACGGGATTCGTAAAAAATCCCATGGGATTCGTAAAAAGACGATTTTTTTTTTTCAAAATTTTCGTCCAGAAAAATCCCATGGGCATTCGTAAAAGACGATTTTTTTAAATCCGTCCAGAAAAATCCCACGGATTCGTAAAAAGTCCCATGCTATTCTTAAAAAGAGACGATTTTTTTTCAAAATTTCCGCCAGAAAATCACCGGGATTTATAAAAATCCCCGTGGATTCGTAAAAAGATGATTTTTTTTTTCAAAATTTCCGTCCAGAAAAATCCCACGTGATTATTAATGAAATCCCACAGGATTCGTAAAAAGATGATTTTTTTTTTCAAAATTTCCGTCCAGAAAAATCCCATGGGATTCGTAAAAAGAAGATTTTTTTTTTCAAAATTTCCGTCCAGAAAAATCCCACGGGATTCATAAAGAAATCCCACGGGATTCGTAAAAAGACGATAAATCACAAAGGATTCAGTATGAACCCATGGGATTCAGTATGAATCCCATGGGATTCTTTGGTGCATCCCATGGGATTCATTGTGAATCCAATGGGATTCAGTTCAAGAGATTCAACTACCAAGTAAGATATGCTATACGTTAATAAAAATAAATATAAAAAATGCTGTAACCAATAAAAGTTGCATTTAACCATTTTAACACTATTTTGTCTCTTTGCTAGCTTACAACTTACTTTCTTGAAAATTAAATAAAGATAAAAAAAGATGATAAAAGAAAACTAACTAAAAAGCTTTTTATATTCAGATGTGTGTTTGTTTAACTTTATAATTTGTCAACAAGATAGCTAAAAATGCATCATCACAGTCCCACTAATTTATCCTAACCAATCACCTTAAACCTCCATTTTCTTGTGTTTCATATGTCTCTTGCTCAGATTTTGTATCTAAAAAGCAGGCCAGCAAACATCAAAATGAAAACAAACATCTCAATTCCAAGACCATAATACACCCAGTTTTATTCGTATACCTAAATAGATGAGTATTGTATTTTTTTTTTTTTTTTCCAAAACAAAAATAATATCTATAATGTCAAGCTGCTAATCAGATCAAAAAATTGATGTCAAATGATCGGCGCCCGCCCGTTGTAGGCTCACGTTTCACTGTGAATAACTGTCACCAACCACCGCCACGTCATCAAAACTCGTCACATCATCGAACTCACCACAAATTGTTGCTTCTAATTTCGAACAAATTATTAAGTAAAGATGTGTTTATTATTTGGTTTCAAAAAAGTTTAGATCTGATGAAAAATTGAAGATGAATGTTTTTGGTGTGTGTGTGTGAGAGAGAGAGAGTGTGTGTGAGTGGGTGAGTGAGAGTGAATGACAGTGAATGAGGATTTGAGGGGGGTTAATTTACAAAATTATCCTTCCACTTAATTTAAAGTGATGAGATGATGTAATCTAGGCCATCGAATGATATAAAAATGAAAGGCCAGGATGGAGCGGTTTGTTCTTTAGTTTTTTTTAGTTCCGTATTGAACTTTCCTCATGTGAGATATATTTATGGGGTATTTTAATAAATAAATAAATGTATTAAAAGGTGAAGTGGTGTGAGATGGTTGAGAGTGAAAAGCGAAATGGTGATGAAAGAGATAGAAAGCCGATGAGACGCTGAAGTGGAAGGTGAAATGGTGCAGAGACGGAGCTAGAATTGTTCACTTGGGTAGGCCAAAACAGAAACCGATAAAAAGAATTCGAGAAAACGAATTGACAATTGAACTTCCGTCATCTGTAAACCATAATTTCAGTTTTCAATTATTAAATTGGACGACAAAATTTTCTAATGTCCATGCGCATGGGATGGCTTTTTTATTTTGGGTGGGTTGATAAAAACTTTTGTTCACAAAACAAATATACTACTCGTACTTGTACAAAAAATGGGGTTGGCCAGGACCCATCCTAAGCCCGACGTGCTCCGTCTCTGAAATGGTGTGAAGGTTAGGTGTAGTCTAAATAAATGTATCTCACGGTAATGCAAATTTCCCTCAACAATACGCGCTGGAAATAGTGCTTATTTCCCCGTTTCAAATCGTATATTTTCATAGAAGCAATAACTAATAGTCAAATTTTAAGACATGTGAAGCTACCTAAAACACTCAAGCTTAATGGAATGTCTATTTTATTATTTAGTTACACAACCACCCCACCTCACCAAATTTAAAAATTTATGCATTTGCTACTTATCAACATTAAATTACTAAATTACTGGTATATCACAAATTTCCATTAGCAAAATTGCGATTGTATGATGAGATTATTAACATCTAAATTTCGGTTTTAAGTAAGATTAGCAAAGTTTATTTTCGTCGAGTTGTAGAATTTGGGTGTCAGATACAAATAATTGACGTAAACAAATCTGACAATTGAATAACCATTGACGCACTCAAATATTCTACTGTTACACTGTTACACACACATGTCACGTAACCTAATGATTGGTATTTATATATATAACCAATTATTGATGAGTTGTAACTTATTACATGATGTGTCTCTAGACTTACAAACACTGATGTTATACTTTCTGAACTTATATTACATTCTAGTGTAATTCTTAACCAAAAAAAATAATAATAATAAATAAATAACGATACTGCTCGCTGTTACTGTTTACTGAATCTGCTTCTTTTGTCAAACGTATCTAAAGTCAAACATCGTTATTAATTGTCAAAGTAGTTTACTTTTCTAAAAAAATATTTTTTTAGTTTCCGAATTACAAAACTATGATCGTCCCATAGGCCGTCTTAAAAGTATAGTTAACGTCAAATAATTGGTTGTTTTAAGACTATTAGTAATAGAGAACGAAGGTGATCGCGGTCACCCCTATCATCTCAGCGTAAACTTAGCTTTTTCTCGTTAAGACCAACTGCATGATCAAATAACCATAATAAGGCGACCACAACTGCAACTAAAAACATATCCCACAAAAATCAATTAAAAAATACTCACAGACACAAACACACTCACACCATTCGGTCAAGTAAACGACCGAATCTCTCTTTTTTTGCTATGGGGGACGCGTCCCAACCTTTCATCTAAAGGGAGGGGATGCTTTCGAAGAGGCGACTGACCTCTTTTTCGACCACCCATTAATACTAGTCTAAAAATTTTGGTTCTGTTTGAAAATCTCGTAGAAGCGGGATTCTGACAGAGGCGGTACCACAATGGGGGCAGTGTGGGCAGCTGCCCCCACAAAGTTCACTCGAGTAATGTCGATTAATCACGGAAATTCATTTTGCCCCCGTAAATGGGTAAATAGTAAAACTGTGAAAATTTATCCAATAGTTGAATCATAGTCAAGTGGTTAAGGACAGTTGCACTTTCGTGGAGGTATAATGTTCGATTCTTTTACTACTTTGCGAATTTTGTTATCTAACTTTCGTTTTTTGCTTCAACTACTTGTGCTAATATCTATAAGAAAAAGTAAGTATGTACTAAATATTGTGCATATCATCATCAATTTTTAGTTTTGGTTCTCGCATGCAAACAAATAATAAAAAATTTACTTTTATAAAAGTAAAATCGATCGCGTTATAGCAACAAAGGTCGCGTTACTGACATGACACGACTGATACCCACTTTTAACTTTTGCCCCCTTTTGAAAGTTTTTCTGGTACCGCCCCTGGATTCTGAACAACGTTCTTAGACACAAGTCACAAAATTGAGTAATGGTTATTTAAACCATGAAATTAAGAGCAAGAAAAAGAAAGGTTCTAGGCAGGTCATATTCGGCTCATACGTGTCAGTTGACTATGGCTTATTCTGTTTATATTGGCACGTATTTCTTACGCTAATAAAGTAGTAAATGTAATGCGGTGATAATTAGCTTCAAATTTTGTCATTTGACATTTTAATACAAAAAGATTAGAAACACAGTAATTTTCTCATGAAAGTCTTATTCACGCGCCGATTTTTCAAAGCAAAATATGATTTATATATCTTAAGTGGTTAATTATGTCATCTCTAATCACAACTTTATAGTAAGAAATGCTATAATCACATTATATTTATATCCATATATTTTTTAAATGAGATGTAACAAAATAATTTATCTGAAACAAATAGTTGGTGGAGAATGAAAGTAATAAGTGGTCAAAATGTAATGTCAAATTATTGTGTGAAGTGTTTTTTAAATATTACCCCCTCCGTCCCATAATTATAGTCATCTATTGACTTTTTGAAGTCTTAAGCTTTCAACTTTGACCTTAAATATTTTTATTTGTGTTATATATTACTTGATGCAAATTATATGAATGGATTGAGTTTTAAATGTATTTTACATTGGTATAATTTTTATCAAGTATATTATATAACACAAATAAAAATATGTAAGGTCAAAGTTGCAAAACGAAGACTTAAAAAGTCAACAGTGGACTATAATTATTGGACGAAGGGAGTAAATGATTCTAACAAATTTCGTTCATAATATCCTCAAATTTAAAATAAAAATTGGGCACAATCCTCCTCTAAAGATTTGTCTTCTCCGATTATGTACTTCATAATTTAGTTTCAAAACCTTATGTAGTAAACTACTAGTAATATAGTATTAACAAATCATTTAATTTTCTACTTTTCTTTATTTATTACTGTATATGTTTGGACTTAAAGAATCATGATAATTGCCAAGGGTGAGCGTGGTTCAGTTTGAAAATATTCGGTTTTTTTGCTTTTTATAGATCGTTTGGTTTTGGTTTTCTGGTTTTTAACTTATTTACAGTTTTGTGTTTCGGTTTTTATTTCGTTTATCACGGTTTGGTATTTCGATGGTCGAATTTCTATTGCAACACAGAATAACTTTTTCAAGTTTCAAGAATAAAGAAACACAAAATAATGATAATAAAAAACTATTGATCATAAAAGATTTATATGAGAGAATTGTTATCATAAAGTGACACAATAATGACAATAAAAAAACTAACGACCACAAAAATTATAGATGATAATTTTTTATGTTTTATAAATGACATATTCAAGAAGCAATTGAAACACAAGTTTTATGATTATATTTATTCTGTCGGTTCGGTTTTGTTCGGTTTGGTGTTTTTGTTAAAACCAAACCGAACTATAAACTTTGGTTTTTATAAATACGAAAACTGAACCATCAGTTTTTCAAGGTTTCGGTTTTTTGGTTTTGGTTTCTCGATTATTTTTGGTATAGGTTCGTTTTTTCGGTTTTTTGCACACCCGTAATAAATGCTCCAAAAATTTCTTCAAATATAAAACATAGTCGGAGATGATTTTATGTCGTCCATTCTTTAGACTAAACGAGTACCCGTGCATAGCAACGGGATTTTATAGCGGCAAATAGTTGTAGTAATAAAAAAAAAAGTCTATATGTTATAAACGAAAAATAATAAAAGTTTGAGAATTTTACTCATGAGCTTAATGCTCTCCTTGCGTTGCACCTTACTCAACGCAATTTGGATCAACAACCATCATCCACCAACTCATCATCATCAAATCATTTATTCCATCTTGAGAATCATGTCAACAATTGCATTTGTTGTACATTTCTCCAAGAACAACATCTTGTTCTCAATGAACGTCTCACATGGATTGAGCATCTACTTACCAAAATATCGTCAATATCTCCACCACCAAATCCCTCAACTCCATATCCATCACCTTCCAACCTTTAAATGAATCCTCCATGCCCCTCAATAAAATCATCAACAACCTTTTATTACCCATGCAAGACCTCTCATGATGGAAACTCAAATACTTTCTTAGTGTAGTTTCCTAAGATAAGCATACATGTATGCTCATGTACTAAGATTATGTGTTTTGCATAATCCTTTTGTAATAAATTTATTAATGAATGCTTTTGTTATTGCCATGATTTATAATCTATTGTCTTGCCTTATATGCTTTGCTTTACATGTATGCATTCTATATATATGTTGTGCTATCTAATTATTTTTGCAAGCATTCCATATCTCGATTTTTCCTTATGACCTCAAAACGAGGGGGAGTATACATCAAGGGGGAGCCCAAGTAAATCGGGATAAACCTTTTTGATGCTAACAAAAAGGGGGAGAATTGATATAAACTCATAACTATACTTGTATATATACTAATTTTCGCTAAATGAGTTTAGATTTTGTAATCATCAAAAAGGGGGAGATTGTTGACATAAATAATGAATAAAAACGTTATTTATTGTTTTCGATATCTCTATGTTTTGATGATCACAAAATGTAAAATCATTAAACGTAAGATTACTACGTAAACAAGTATTAAGCTAGTTTATATCATTATATCCAACTTAATCACTTAAGGTATGAATAAACAAGTGCTTAATACATCTCATGATCAAAGGGGTATTTAATTAATTACTACAAAGTTTATTTAATTATATAAACATATTATATATTTTTGAAAAACAATTTTGGTAATAAAGAAAAATGTTTTAATCATACTAAATATATGAATTCAAATTTTTAACCAAAATCAGTTAGTTTTTCACCAAATAAACTTTCCCCACTAAAGACAAAAAAATCTGGCCGTTACAGCTGGGCGGCCCCCTTAATTATAAGGGGCGGCCCCCTTAATTTTAAGGGGGCCGGCCACAATTAAGGGGACCGGCCACGCTCCTGTGTCAGAAAATGTCAGAATTTTTCTCCTATAAATACCACCTTAATTCTGGTATTTTTCCTCACCTCTTGCACGAAAATTTTCAGATCTAAATCTCTCTAAACATCTTCCAAAACCCTTTGATCATTAGATTACTAATCCTTGTTTCAAGTGATTCAATCCCTCATCATCCACCATCATCCAAAGTGCAAGAGAAGAATACTCCTTCAACCTCAAGTTTAAGAAGTATTGTATATTGATTGTGTATATTGTGTATAGCTCTTGTGTAGTTGTGTTGTGAACATTATAAGTAGTTCTAGGAGTGTTAGTTGTGAATAGAAGTAGGGTAGTGGTGAAGATTAAGTAGTGAAGTAGTGAAGTAGTGAAGAAGTTGTGTTGTGAAGAAGTAGTGACGAAGTTGTGGTGTGCTCAAGTTGTGAAGAAGTCGTGGTGTGTTGTGAGATTGGTTCTAGCTACTATTAGGACCCGACATTTAGCTTTGTGTCGTTAAGCCGGTGTAAGCAAAAGTTGTGTAAGGTTTTCTCCGCCATAAGGGAGCTTGTTGACATAGTGAAGAAAACTCCCGAGTTAGGTGCTCGGGGAGTGGAGTAGGACGAAGAGGAGATTCGTAGCCGAACCACTATAAATCCTTTGTCTCACGGTGCCATTTTTCCAACTCTATCTCTTTACTTATTTACTTACTTTCATATTTGTCATATCTTATATTTGTTGATATTGTATTTTATAATTGTGCAAGTCTCTTGGTGATATATATAAAGTTCGAATTGGTGTTTTCATAAACAAGGTTTTTGTAAATTAAAAAGACGTAAAACTATTCAACCCCCCCCCTTCTAGTTTTCCACACTGTGGAGAACGATCAATCCCCCGTACTTACCACTACACTATACTACATCGGTCAGGTACACTGCTTGATGGGGTTGTAAGCCTCTTGAGATCCCTCGAGAGGTAAAACCTGTTGTAAGGTTGCAAAACCACGCATCAAGTTTTTGGCGCCGCTGCCGGGGAATAGTTATTGTTTAGGTTGAATTTTTATTTTATTAGGTCTACTCACTAGATTCCTTTCTAGTGAGATTTTTATTTTATTTTTCTAGGATTTTTTTAGTCTATCTTTTTCTTTGTGCCCTTCGTTTGTAAAACCCTTTTCATTTGTCACTATGGCGGATGAAATTCCATTTAGATCATTAAAGGGGGACGGCGTCAGAGTTGGATCTGAGCAATCCGAGGAATGTTTTGGCGGCGAGGTAACGGCGTCACACCCTATAAGGTGACGCCGTCAGATTGTAAATTCTATATATATTCGTCTAATTTTCATTCATTAGTGTGCAAATTTTGGAAAAACCCTAGCTCGTGTTTTACATTATTTTTAAGGGTTTTTCACCCTTGAAACTTGGATGCTTAATTAAAGATAAGTCCTTTTCCAAATCAATCAATATGTCTATGTGTTGTTGGATTATATCTTATGCTTGTCTTTCAATTAACATGCTAGGCTAGGTCTTTATTGTGTTTGCTTGGATCTAATGAAACCTAGCTATTGATTATATGTTGTTGGTTTGTTTGTGATTATTGTGGGTGGGTGAAGTCGATGTTAGGCTTAAGAAAACTGGCTAACCTCCTATACGGTAACTTGCTTGAACGTCTTACGAAACATGAATCGGATGTGTACTACGATTATATGGTTGTATTTAATGCATGAACGAATTCTAATGATCCTATGTTAGGAGCTTTAAGTCGGCTCAACATAGGAGTGAAGTAGGAACTTATAGAGTTAGGGAAGATCGTACACGGCCCTATGAATGGTTTAATGGAATACAACCCGTCATCCACACAATTACAACAAACCAATTAACATGTAAAAGATAGCTAGGGAGTAAGGAAATCTAAGAAACACATATTTCTCTCATATAAGTTTCACAACCATTTACTTTTTCTTGTTATTTTATTTTAATTGCAAAAGTAGTTATTTGGGTTAGTTGACTAGCAACTAATTCCGCCCACTCTTTCAAAACCCGAGATTTTTACTTGCTTTCATAAAATATAAAAATAAAAAAAGAATCATCCCTCAACCCTTAGACCTAATTAGAGTAGCTTTTCAAGCTTAACGGCACTATTCCCCGAGAGAACGATCAATCCCCCGGTACTTGCCACTTCACTATACTACATCGGTCAGGTACACTGCCTGGTGGGGGTTGTAAGCTTCTCAAGATCCCTTGAGAAGTAAAACCTAAGTGCAAAGGTTGCAAAACCCATGCATCAGTTATCCTTCCCGTCCCATCAAGGTTTGGTCTGCAGACCCCATGATCTGGACTGTTAACGTGTGGTTCATGAGCTTAGTGCAACATACCCTCTATCGCTAAACTTTTCCACACATAGGGTTTAAGCTGAACCCTGTGAAACTTGTATTCACTCTATATCTACTTAAACCTATGACTCTCACTCAACCTTAGTGTTGACTTTTAAGCATGTTATCCTAGGTAATTGAGCTCTTTAGGAACCCTGGCACGGAGAAGAACTGGACATGAGGACATCCATAATAGTTATCATTCATCTGTTTTTGCTTTAAAACGTATCTTAGGGAGCTCTGTTTTGGTTAAAGTATATCTTTTACTGTAAAAACTCTGATGAATAAGTGAATGATAACACCTTTTTTTAAAATGTCTCTTTTCGAGTCGTTTTCTATTATCTTGTCTTTGTTTCCATGAAGTAATACCCCAGACCTAACATCCGCTGCAGTCTATGAAAAATGGGGGTGTTACACCGAAAACCGGTTTTAACCGATTTATTTGCACCTCTACCCTGGTCAAGTGGTATTCGTAAAATGGTTATTTTTTAAATTAAGATGTCGTGGATTCCGGACCCGTCAAAAACAAAAGTAAGATTATTGTGGACTTATGGTTGTGACACTGTGTGAGATGATTTTTCCTTAAATAGAGCTTTACCTGCCGAAATAACAATAGTTGAGGATAAACTCTATTGGATCAATTTTCCTTAAAAGCTATTTACTATTGGTGACAATCACGTAACGTTGTTATCAATAAATCATTAGTCGGATGTAACAAGTGTCCCATTGTCCGCATGTGCTGACGAGTTCTTCTTGTCTTGATTGTGACTAGGGGTTAAATTGTGGGCTACAAAATCTATAGTAATCTTTCTGGCTGGTTTAAATAGAAACATTTTAAATGGCATGTGCCGTATGCAACAAAAAATAAGCCGTCATGGTTAAAGAAATTTCACAATTAAAATGGAGGTCGAAACCGAATATACCGAAATTTTTTTATACGAAAACTATATACACCCTACATCGCAAAAAAAATTTCGGGGGGTCGGGCGCCCCCTCC
>LBNU01024069.1:36278-74792 GCA_014162995.1 Artemisia annua
CCCCCCCCCCCCCCCCCCCCCTCCTAAGTAGCTGCGCCCCTGCACGTATATACCATTAAGCCTAAAGATCCTTTCGTGCATGTTGGTTAACAAATCTTGCAGTAGTATAGGTGTATATACACTACTGTACTAAAGAATAGTATAATATAGTTATCAATGTCAGGTTGTTGGAAATTTTAATCAACAAAAAGAAATTACAGCTACTTAAATTGAACAAATAAAGTCAATTCATGATTTCCATTATTATCCTTAAGGAATCATAACTATGTTATAAGTTGGACTATTATTTAGATAGATTTATGTTACATTAAGTTTAGCTCATTTATCACATATTGTGGGCATGATTTGATTTTTTATCAAAACAAATCTACCTAATACACATGCAAATGAAAGACATTCAATTATCAAAAACAAGCGTATCTTGATTTATTGTCCTTATTTGGATATTGAACTTTATTCTTTTGTCGTATTTCTATCGTACATGTTAACAAAAGAAGGCTTAAGGAGGACAGGAAGGTATTGAAGGGAGGTGCTATGTGGGGTTATGTTTGTGGAGAAGGTGGGCTTAGAAGAGTATCCACTTGCAAATATTCAAATGGTATTAACTTTGACATCTCTTCCAATAAATTATTGTTAGATAAGTGGAATATTTTGCGTCACTGTTCTTCTTCTTATTATTATTATTTTTATTATTATCATTATCAACTTCTATCTTAAGTTAACATATTGATTATACTAATTGGATTCGGAAAAGAAAATATAACAAACTTGTAGGAATTATATTATCATGACCATCATATAACAAACATAAATCAGAAAGCACACGTACAGTGTAAGTTATAAATCAAATACATGTAACTAGTTAACCTTAAACTAAATAGTAAACCTACCTTTGTTAGCTTCCACGCAAATCAAAGGATCAAGAATCACAAACCCTAATTAGGGTATATGTAAAATTCGATTATGATTAATCGAATTAGAGCAAACACAAAAATCCAATTGGGATTTTTACTACGGTCTTGTATACGCGTATTGTTAGCGATTCAATACGAATGCCAGTTTCTTGATCACAATAATTAACCAAACACTTTTGTTTCACTCAAAATCCATCCAAAACCCTTGTAGGGATTTGCACTTATCGACAACGGTAAAAGAGGGGAGAAGAAGAAGAAGTTTGGCTAACTAGGGTTTCACACAATTACTAAACAATGAATATAAGGCATTGTATTTATAGTTAGATAGCTTAGTGTCCAAGTTTTCAGGTATATAACTTGAATCTTTTGCTAGAGGTTTTGATGTAGTATATGTAATTGACGATTTTAAAAACTTTTAACTTTGAATGTGTTTGGCTCTCCTTAAATAAATGTTCATATTCGGTCGCTGCTTTACTTACCCGAGGATTGTTATTTACAAAAGGTAAAATTTTAGTAATGGTATATTATTGTGCCAATGTTAATAGGGTAGTTGTGTCAAATGTTGGTAATTTATTTAACATGTATTAAAATACAAATTTTAAGGGCATTTTTAATATATATAAAAAGTTTAATTTTACAGTAATAATATGACACAAAAATGAATAAAACTGTAAGGCTACCCTCAACGGTAGCAAAGTGAACAAATGACAAGCATCTTTCATGTGGCAAGATGGTTGGGACTCGGGAGTGTGGCGTGAAAAGAAATAAAACTAATCAAAGGGGAAGAGTTCACCTTTCAGGTACCGTGTTAGTGGGTATTTTAATTATTTTATTATTATTATTATTATTATTATTATTATTATTATTATTATTATTATTATGTGAGATATATTTATGGGGTATTTTAATGAATAAATAAATGTATTAAAAGGTGAAGTGGTGTGAGATGGTTGAGAGTGAAAAGCGAAATGGTGATGAAAGAGATAGAAAGCCGATGAGACGCTAAGTGGAAGGTGAAATAGTGCAGAGATGGAGCTAGAATTGTTCACTTGGGTAGGCCAAAACAGAAACCGATAAAAAGAATTCGAGAAATCGAATTGACAATTGAACTTCCGTCATCTGTAAACCATAATTTCAATTTTCAATTATTAAATTGGACGACAAGATTTTCTAATGTCCATGCGCATGGGATGGCTTTTTTATTTTGGGTGGGTTGATAAAAACTTTTGTTCACAAAACAAATATACTACTCGTACTTGTACAAAAAATGGGGTTGGCCAGGACCCATCCTAAGCCCGACGTGCTCCGTCTCTGAAATGGTGTGAAGGTAGTGTAGTCTAAATAAATGTATCTCACGGTAATGCAAATTTCCCTCAACAATACGCGCTGGAAATAGTGCTTATTTCCCCATTTCAAATCGTATATTTTTATAGAAGCAATAACTAATAAAGTCAAATTTTAAGACATGTGAAGCTACCTAAAACACTCAAGCTTAATGGAATGTCTATTTTATTATTTAGTTACACAACCACCCCACCTCACCAAATTTAAAAATTTATGCATTTGCTACTTATCAACATTAAATTACTAAATTACTGGTATATCACAAATTTCCATTAGCAAAATTGCGATTGTATGATGAGATTATTAACATCTAAATTTCGGTTTTAAGTAAGATTAGCAAAGTTTATTCATTCGTCGAGTTGTAGAATTTGGGTGTCAGATACAAATAATTAACGTAAACAAATCTGACAATTGAATAACCATTGACGCACTCAAATATTCTACTGATACACTGTTACACACACATGTCACGTAACCTAATGATTGGTATTTATATATATAACCAATTATTGATGAGTTGTAACTTATTACATGATGTGTCTCTAGACTTACAAACTCTGATGTTATACTTTCTGAACTTATATTACATTCTAGTGTAATTCTTAACAAAAAATAATAATAATAATAATAAATAAATAATGATACTGCTCGCTGTTACTGTTTACTGAATCTGCTTCTTTTGTCAAACGTATCTAAAGTCAAACATCGTTATTAATTGTCAAAGTAGTTTACTTTTCTAAAAAAATATTTTTTTAGTTTCCGAATTACAAAACTATGATCGTCCCATAGGCCGTCTTAAAAGTATAGTTAACGTCAAATAATTGGTTGTTTTAAGACTATTAGTAATAGAGAACGAAGGTGATCGCGGTCACCCCTATCATCTCAGCGTAAACTTAGCTTTTTCTCGTTAAGACCAACTGCATGATCAAATAACCATAATCAGACGACCACAACTACAACTAAAAACATATCCTACAAACATCAATTAAAAAATACTCACAGACACAAACACACTCACACCATTCGGTCAAGTAAACGACCGAATCTCTTTTTTTGCTAGGGGGGACGCGTCCCAACCTTTCATCTAAAGGGAGGGGATGCTTTCCAAGAGGCGACTGACCTCTTTTTCGACCACCCATTAATACTAGTCTAAAATTTTTGGTTCTGTTTGAAAATCTCGTAGAAGCGGGATTCTGAACAACGTTCTTAGACACAAGTCACAAAATTGAGTAATGGTTATTTAAACCATGAAATTAAGAGCAAGAAAAAGAAAGGGTCTAGGCAGGTCATATTCGGCTCATACGTGTCAGTTGACTATGGCTTATTCTGTTTATATTGGCACGTATTTCTTACGCTAATAAAGTAGTAAATGTAATGCGGTGATAATTAGCTTCAAATTTTGTCATTTGACATTTTAATACAAAAAGATTAGAAACACAGTAATTTTCTCATGAAAGTCTTATTCACGCGCCGATTTTTCAAAGCAAAATACGATTTATATATCTTAAGTGGTTAATTATGTCATCTCTAATCACAACTTTATAGTAAGAAATGCTATAATCACATAATATTTATATCTATATATTTTTTAAATGAGATGTAACAAAATAGTTTATCTGAAACAAATAGTTGGTGGAGAATGAAAGTAATAAGTGGTCAAAATGTAATGTCAAATTATTGTGTGAAGTGTTTTTTAAATATTACCCCCTCCGTCCCATAATTATAGTCATCTATTGACTTTTGAAGTCTTAAGCTTTCAACTTTGACCTTAAATATTTTTATTTGTGTTATATATTACTTGATGCAAATTATATGAATGGATTGAGTTTTAAATGTATTTTACATTGGTATAATTTTTATCAAGTATATTATATAACACAAATAAAAATATGTAAGGTCAAAGTTGCAAAACGAAGACTTAAAAAGTCAACAGTGGACTATAATTATGGGACGAAGGGAGTATATGATTCTAACAAATTTCGTTCATAATATCCTCAAATTTAAAATAAAAATTGGGCACAATCCTCCTCTAAAGATTTGTCTTCTCCGATCATGTACTTCATAATTTAGTTTCAAAACCTTATGTAGTAAACTACTAGTAATATAGTATTAACAAATCATTTAATTTTCTACTTTTCTTTATTTATTACTGTATATGTTTGGACTTAAAGAATCATGATAATTGCCAAGGGTGAGCGTGGTTCAGTTTGAAAATATTCGGTTTTTTGCTTTTTATAGATCGTTTGGTTTTGGTTTTCTGGTTTTTAATTTACAGTTTTGTGTTTCGGTTTTTATTTCGTTTATCACGGTTTGGTATTTCGATGGTCGAATTTCTATTGCAACACAGAATAACTTTTTCAAGTTTGAAGAATAAAGAAACACAAAATAATGACAATAAAAAACTATTGATCATAAAAGATTTATATGAGAGAATTGTTATCATAAAGTGACACAATAATGACAATAAAAAAACTAACGACCATAAAAATTATAGATGATAATTTTTTATGTTTTATAAATGACATATTCAAGAAGCAATTGAAACACAAGTTTTATGATTATATTTATTCTGCCGGTTCGGTTTTGTTCGGTTTGGTGTTTTTGTTAAAACCAAACCGAACTATAAACTTTGGTTTTTATAAATACGAAAACCGAACCATCAGTTTTTCAAGGTTTCGGTTTTTTGGTTTTGGTTTCTCGATTATTTTTGGTATAGGTTCGTTTTTTCGGTTTTCTGCACACCCGTAATAAATGCTCCAAAAATTTCTTCAAATATAAAACATAGTCGGAGATGATTTTATGTCGTCCATTCTTTAGACTAGACGAGTACCCGTGCATAGCAACGGGATTTTATAGCGGAAAATAGTTGTAGTGATAAAAAAAAGTCTATATGTTATAAACGAAAAATAATAAAAGTTTGAGAATTTGCGATTAAACATAAAGTTTTGAAAGCCGGTTCGACTGATAAATCAATTTTCAAACTTTAGCTCAGTTCTTTCGTGTTTTATAACTCATTTTAAAGACTATAATATTTTTAATTTTACAAATGGAACACATTCAAATTTTAAATGAAAAAAAAAATGCACAAATAGATGTTCCCTAAATTAGTTTGATAGTCAATTAGTACTTTTCAAATGCAACAAATTTTCAAGTGTGTTCATTTGTGTTTGACCAAGTTAAGTTTTCATCTTTTAAGATTGATCATTTTTGCATTATAGATAGTATAGATATGAAGAAAAAAAACATGATACATATCACATGGTTGAAGATGGTTGTAAATCTTATGAACGCGCCTTTTTTTAAAGCAAAATACGATATAGAACTCAGTCGCGGCACAAGTATTCGATCAATGCTAGTTTTGATTATGAGTTGTTGGTCTCATTAAAGCTTAACTTGCAACATTATATTCGTATTTGATATTTAAATTTGTTTCTTTAAAGTTAAGAGTTCAAAGAACCAAAGAGGGGGTTTGTTTTTGGCAACTTGTCATCTTCAAAATTAAGTTATCTTCTTCAAGACTCAAAAATGAGGATAACACAAGCACCATGCTTATAAAGATCGATTAGTATACAAACGAACTTACATACTAATATTTGTATTAGATCATACTTGCTCAGGGACGGAGCTAGGGTTTCCCGCGGGTGCTCCGGGACTCTTATGGATTTTTTCAATATATTGTTAATTTTTGAAAAAAATATCAATTTTTTTCATATCCATCTTAAATGCACCAAGTCCACCGAAATGTGTTTCTATATCACGGTTTCAAAAAATTTGCGCATCCAGTCATATTTGGTCCTGGTTCCGTCCATGTTAACTCGCTTCCTTTTTCTTTTCTTTTTTGGTTGATAATCTAAGGAACTTTATTAGTAACCGTAAGATTAAATTAGTCATCTTACCTCGGATTGTTTAGGGCATCACAAAATTATTCCTAATTTTGACGTACCTCATATCATTAAACCCGTTTGAATGTGGATTCGTGAAAAACCCAAGATTCGACTCGACTTTCTTTTCATAATCCTATACTGAAAAGAAAAAAAAGAAGGCAAAACTAGATATTTTAAGGTTTGACTACATGCACACTCTTCATGAAATCTTAACTTCAAAGAACAAAAAGGATGAGTCGACACATATTAACGGAGACCAAAAACTTCATAGCGCATCTAAGTCATGCACAAAAAAATCCAAATGATATTTTCTCAAAGAGAATAAGACATATTCCACCGTCATAATCAACACACAGCTTTCACTCCGGTTGTCCATTTAACAAAACCGAAAGTGTGTACACTTTATAGTCATACACCACATATGTATTTTAGCTAGTTCATAGTTTCATAGGACCGGTTCGGACCATTTGAGCCAAAAGATGCCTAATATTTTAAGGCCCGGGTTTAGCGAGCTTTTTTAGGCCCAGACTTTTTTAAATTATAAAAGTCTCGACTTTTTTTGCCCCGGTTTTAGGCCAACCAAGCCCAGGCTTTGTGCACCTCTACTCTAAAGGGGTGATCAACAGACAACAGTCCAAAATCGGACCGAATCGGTTAAAAATCGGACCGGACTGAGACCGAACTAGCCCAAAACCTTAGACCGAGGACCAGACTGAATTTGTTCGATCCGGTCCGGGTTTGTTCGGTCCGGTTCTTCGGTCGGTCCGGTCCAAAAAGACATAATAGTTGGGTTTTACGTAAGACCGGCTTGGACCGGATCTTACCGACCAGACCGAGACCGAAATAAGAAAAAAAAAATTGGACCGCTAACCTTCGGTTTGGCCGGTTTTCGGTCAGTCCTCTTCGTCTCGGTCAATATTGGGTTTGCGATACTCAACCCTACTTTAAAGATCAGTATAAACTATCACCAAAACCGAAAGTGAAGTACACGCGCCAAGAGTGCAAGTGGGATTACAAACTAGAGTCAAAACAAACTTAAACCTACTTTAACTCTTAGGGTCCGTTTGGTTGGTGGGTTTTGGATTTGGATTTGGTATTTATGGTGAAAGTTGTTGTTTGTTATATGACTTTGGCATTTAAATAGTAGAGAGGGCTCACCAAAAGTAAAAGTAGAGGGGGATAGTGGGTTTTCTCTCTCACATACTTTTATTACAACATATTACTCTTTCTCTCTCACACATACATACCTTTTTTATTTTTAAATAATATTTTTAAATCAAATTTTATTATTAAATTAATATAATTTCTCTCTCCTAAACCAACATTAAATCCAAATCTAAACCAAATCCAAATCCTATTCAAAACCCGCTTATAAACCAAACGGGCCGTTAAAGTTTACTCAAACTCACACACATCTCCTCTCATTAGTCAACTCACACACACACACATAATGAATGAATGAATGAATGAAAAAGGTGAACAGACAGAATTTAATTTCCATTTTTATGATTTCAAAAAAGTCAACTCACTGACTCTCTAACATCCTCCACCATCTTCTTAACATCTCTATATCATCTTTTGACTTCCACAAACATCAACAAAAAAACCCTTCATTTTTTATATACCAAATTTTCACAAATAATATGAACTTTACATATTTCACAAACTAGTACTACTTACTTTTTTTATAAAATTTTCCAGATGGGTAATGGAATAAGCACATGTTTCACAGGAACTAATAATATCATTCAACCAAAAAACACAGAACAAGTGATCATATCATCTGATCCATTAGATGATCTGGGTCATTCTTTCTGCTACATTCGACCCGAACCGACCCGGGTATCATCTTCTTCCAAAGTCCACTGCTCAGAAGAAACTACAACGTTTAGGTCAATCTCAGGTGCATCAGTTTCTGCTAATACTTCAACACCATTATCAACTTCTTTATATGATCTTTATTCATATAACTCATTTGATAAAGCTTCAGCTTTTGAAAGCAGTACATCATTTGCTTCTATACCTTTGCAGCCTTTGCCTAAGGGTATGGTTTATTCGGGTCCTTTGAATTCGGGTCAAGTTCCTTATTCGGGTCCTATTGAACGTGGGTTTTGCTCAGGGCCACTTTTTTCGGGTCCAGTTGAAAAGGGTATGCATGATCAGCTAAAAAGAAGCTTTTCTCATGTGGGTTTTCGATATAAGCGAAAATCGCGAAAAGGGTCGTTAATTCGGGCTGTAAAACGGGCTATTTCGAAGAGTTTAATGAGCCGTGGGCATAATTCGGTTGTTGCACCGGTTAAGAATATGGGTGGTTTGGTGAAAGATCCTGATTGGGTTAATGAGTTGACTATTAGTAGTAGTGTGAATTTGAGTAGTGAAGGTATTAGTTGTATTGATGGTGATGAGAACATTAATGATAATGACTGTTTGGATCAAGGGAAGAGTGTGGAATGGGCTCAAGGAAAAGCGGGTGAAGATCGAGTTCATGTGGTTGTGTCTGAGGAGCATGGTTGGGTTTTTGTTGGAATTTATGATGGATTTAATGGTCCTGATGCACCTGATTATTTGATGTCGAATTTGTATCCGAATGTTCATAAAGAGCTTAAGGGGTTGTTGTGGGATGATGAGGTTGATTCTAAGGAATCGAGTTCGTTAGTGGAAAAATTGGATGTTGTTAAATCGAGGATCGATGATCATGATCAAATGCAAGGGAATGAGGACCGGAGATGTGTTGATGAGGAGAGTTATCCTAGTGGAGTTGAGGATTTTGAGTTGGATTTGAGTAAAGAGAGGGGTGAGAATTTGAGAAGTAGGAGTCGAGGGGCGAAGAAATGGGAGGATAATCATAGGAGATGGAAGGGTGAATTCAACCGTGAGAGGTTGGAATTAGATAGGAGATTGAAGGAACATTTGAGTTCAAATGGGTCAAATTCCATTAATCATTCTGATGTTTTGAAAGCTTTAGCTCAAGGGTTGAAAAAGACGGAAGAAGGTTATTTCAATGTTGCTGATCAAATGCTTGATGAGAATCCGGAATTAGCGTTGATGGGGTCATGTGTTCTTGTTATGTTAATGAAAGAGGAAGATGTTTATATTATGAATGTAGGAGATAGCAGAGCGGTTTTAGCTCAAAAACCCGAGCCTGATCTATGGAGACAAGATCTAGAGAGGATTAAAGAGGAAACATTGTATGATCTTGAGGTTTCTAATGATGCTGATATTATGAACATGGATCCAACGCTAACTGCTTGTCAGCTTACATTGGATCATAGTACTTCCATTGATGAAGTAAAAACAAAAACTTTAGTCTGTATTTATTGTTTTTATCATCTTACAATCATATATTGTTGTATTAATAAGTAATAACTATTATTTGTTCATTCTGTAGGAAGTTCAAAGAATAAAGAGTGAACACCCTGATGATTCCTGTGCGGTGATGAATGACCGCGTTAAGGGCTCACTCAAGGTCACTCGAGCTTTTGGTGCGGGCTTTCTTAAACAGGTAAATAACTATTGACCAATAGATGATCCATTTGATATATATCTTGCATAATGCAATGTTGAAACTATTCCATATAAGTGCCTAGTAAAGTTACATTCTCATTAATAGTGGCAAAAATTATTTCATGGATCAAAAACTAAATTTGGGTGAAGGAAGACTGGATATTCCATCTTTTTAAATTTTTAGAATGATTTCTAATTTGGGTTAAAGCCTTAAAGGTTAACCAAGTTGTTTCGAATTTGTTCTTTTGACACTTGTTTTTCAACTCGTTGCAGCCAAAATGGAACGATGCGCTTTTAGAAATGTTCAGGATTGATTATGTGGGACATTCTCCATACATAAACTGTCTTCCAAGTCTTTATCATCACAAATTAGGGCCGAGAGATAGATTTTTGATATTATCTTCTGATGGGCTTTATCAGTATATCACAAACGAAGAGGCAGTTTCTGAAGTTGAGCTTTTTATTCAATGGTCACCAGAAGGCGATCCTGCTCAACATTTAGTAGAAGAAGTTCTGTTTCGTGCAGCAAAGAAAGCTGGTAACTATCTAAACTGTGTTTAGAGTAGTTTATACAGATGTGGCAAGATAATTGATTCGGGTAACAAGTCAAACTTGTTTGTTTGAAACTTGAAAGAGACATTTTTAGCATGCATCAGAACATACCAGGTTGACCATCCCGGTTGGCTTATTTATTAGCTTGTGCATTAATCATGATCACAAAAACATTATTATTACAATATATAGTAGTCTTAACAGTTAGATGAAAAGGAGATAGGATATAATGTTGCTATATTAGAATTAGAGTAGTGACTTTTATATTCTTTCCGCTGTTGGCTCAATTTTGTTGATTTAACCCGTTTGAGGTAAAACGCTAACTATGTAGATTAACTAATATTAATGTGAGTTGAAACTGTTTTATCTTGTTTATACAATTTATCAGAAAGTTTACAAGATGATCATGATCTGAATGTTTGTTGCATTATCTTTATAGGTATGGATTTTCATGACTTGCTAGAAATACCACAAGGGGATCGAAGGCGTTACCATGATGATGTTTCAATTATTGTCATTTCACTTGAAGGAAGGATATGGAGATCTTGTGTGTAAGCACTCAAGGTAACAAAAACACAGACGAGGAAAACCGAATGGTGATCCATTTTTTGATATTTTTTTCTAGTCTTGGTCATCTTAAGAAACATGACAATGAAGCTCATACTTTAAAAGAGACTTGGTTGAATGTTAGTTGGGTGATTAGGCTTTGTAAAGGTGTGAAAAGTTTACTTAATGTTTATTACTATAAAACTGTTGTATAATAGTCATCAGTATTTTAATAAATGACGAAAAGTTTTTGTTCATTGCAAGAATAGTGCCTCCTTAGTTCAATGTTATGTAGTACATATTTATTAATGGTATCATAAAACATGTATCATAATGTTATTTAACTATACTTTGTGGTTTATTTACAGCTTAAGTAACACAAGAACTCTTAAGTCGGTTGGGTCACTAGCTTCACATCGAATACATTAATTAGGTCAAAAGATTTATTTGAAAGGAAAGAAACCTTAAAAGAATAGATATTAATAAGCACATGTTAATTAGCTTGGTGGGTAATTATCCGAGTGACCTTTTATTAGGGGTGGCAATTCTCGACACGACACGATAAACGACACGAACCCGACACGAAGTTAAACAGGTTTGGGTTGAGGATAAATAGGTTTGGGTCAAAAACAGGTCGACCCGTCTAACCCGTTTAATAAACGGGTCGTGTTTGGGTTGAGCAAGTGTTAAACAGGTCAACACGTGAACCCGTTTAAGTATATAAGCCTCTAAAAATAAAATATATAACTTGGTTTTAATGTTGGATATGGATTAAATATATTTTGTTATGTTCTTAATATGAGTGAATTATGATTATAACTCAGATTTTATTGAAATTGATGCTTATAACTTATAACTCAGATATCATTGAAATTGTCGTGTAGTTATTTGTATGTTATTTTTATCATATATTAGATCCTTATATCATTTTTGCATTTAAGCTAGTTAAAATGTTAAATCAACAAACCACCAATCTTATGCACTGCTTGACCTATTTACTTAAACAGGTTAAACNTTGGAATTAGATAGGAGATTGAAGGAACATTTGAGTTCAAATGGGTCAAATTCCATTAATCATTCTGATGTTTTGAAAGCTTTAGCTCAAGGGTTGAAAAAGACGGAAGAAGGTTATTTCAATGTTGCTGATCAAATGCTTGATGAGAATCCGGAATTAGCGTTGATGGGGTCATGTGTTCTTGTTATGTTAATGAAAGAGGAAGATGTTTATATTATGAATGTAGGAGATAGCAGAGCGGTTTTAGCTCAAATACCCGAGCCTGATCTATGGAGACAAGATCTAGAGAGGATTAAAGAGGAAACATTGTATGATCTTGAGGTTTCTAATGATGCTGATATTATGAACACGGATCCAACGCTAACTGCCTGTCAGCTTACATTGGATCATAGTACTTCCATTGAAGAAGTAAAAACGAAAACTTTTGTCTGCATTTATTGTTCTTATCATCTTACAATCATATATTGTTGTATTAATAACTTTTATTTGTTCATTCTGTAGGAAGTTCAAAGAATAAAGAGTGAACACCCTGATGATTCCTGTGCGGTGATGAATGACCGTGTTAAGGGCTCACTCAAGGTCACTCGAGCTTTCGGTGCTGGCTTTCTTAAACAGGTAAATAACCATTGACCAATAGATGATCCATTTGATATATATCTTGCATAATGCAATGCTGAAACTATTCCTTATAAGTGCCTAGTAAAGTTACATTCTCATTAATAGTGGCAAAAATTATTTCATGGATCAAAAACTAAATTTGGGTGAAGGGAAGATTGGATATTCCATCTTTTTAAATTTTTAGAATGATTTCTAATTTGGGTTAAAGCTTTAAAGGTTAACCTAGTTGTTTCGAATTTGTTCTTTTGACACTTGTTTTTCAACTTGTTGCAGCCTAAATGGAACGATGCGCTTTTAGAGATGTTCAGGATTGATTATGTGGGACATTCTCCATACATAAACTGTCTTCCGAGTCTTTATCATCACAAATTAGGGCCGAGAGATAGATTTTTGATATTATCTTCTGATGGGCTTTATCAGTATATCACAAACGAAGAGGCAGTTTCTGAAGTTGAGCTTTTTATTCAATGGTCACCAGAAGGCGATCCTGCTCAACATTTAGTAGAAGAAGTTCTGTTTCGTGCAGCAAAGAAAGCTGGTAACTATCTAAACTGTGTTTAGAGTAGTTTATACAGATGTGGCAAGATAATTGATTCGGGTAGCAAGTCAAACTTGTTTGTTTGAAACTTGAAAGAGACATTTTTAGCATGCATCAGAACATACCAGGTTGACCATCCCGGTTGGCTTATTTATTAGCTTGTGCATTAATCATGATCACAAAAACATTATTATACAATATATAGTAGTCTAACAGTTAGATGAAAAGAAGATAGGATATGATGTTGCTAACTTGCTATATTAGAATTAGAGTAGTGACTTTTTTATCCTTTCCTCTGTTGGCTCAATTTTGTTGATTTAACCCGTTTGAGGTAAAACGCTAACTATATAGATTAACTAAATATTAATGTGAGTTGAAACTGTTTTATCTTGTTTATACAATTTATCAGAAAGTTTAAAAGATGATCATGATCTGAATTTTTGTTGCATTATCTTTTTATAGGTATGGATTTTCATGACTTGCTAGAAATACCACAAGGGGATCGAAGGCGTTACCATGATGATGTTTCAATTATTGTCATTTCACTTGAAGGAAGGATATGGAGATCTTGTGTGTAAAATGCACTCAAGGTACCAAAAACACGACGAGGAAAACCGAATGGTGATCCATTTTTTGATATTTTTTCTAGTCTTGGTCATCTTAAGAAACATGACAATGAAGCTCATACTTTAAAAGAGACTTGGTTGAATGTTAGTTGGGTGATTAGGCTTTGTAAAGGTGTGAAAAGTTTTACTTAATGTTTATCACTATAAAACTGTTGTATAATAGTCATCAGTATTTTAATAAATGACGAAAAGTTTTTGTTCATTGCAAGAATAGTGCCTCCTTAGTTCAATGTTATGTAGTACATATTTATTAATGTAATTGTATCATAAAACATGTATCATAATGTTATTTAACTATACTTTGTAGTTTATTTACAGCTTAAGTAACACAAGAACTCTTAAGTCGGTTGGGTCACTAGCTTCACATCGAATACATTAATTAGGTCAAAAGATTTATTTGAAAGGAAAGAAACCTTAAAAGAATAGATATTAATAAGCACATGTTAATTAGCTTGGTGGTTAATTATCCGAGTGACCATTTTATGAGGGACTATTTCTATGTTATTATCTTCTTTGTTAGCCCATTTTTATGTTATATGCTTGTTAGGTACTATGAGTATGCACTATTTCTTGTACCATGGACTTTTTTTTTTTTTTTTTTTTTTTTTTTTTTTTTTTTTTTTTTTTTTTTTTTTTTTAAATAAAAAAAAAAAAAAAAAANACATATCTATCAAATTAAATACAATCAATTAAAACAAAAACCGGGTTGACCCGGGACACTTCAAACCCGGACGGGTTGAACCAGTTTAATTTGAACCGTTTTCGACCCAACCTAGCAAGTTGACCCGGTTTAAATCGATCCATTTTTTGCTTGGAACGGTTCAACCGGTTGAACCACCCGGGTTGAACCAGGTTTCAAAACATTATGTTAAATTTCCAAATCTTCAAACTTTTATTGTTTTTCGTTTATAACCTATAAACTTTTTTTATCAATAAACTATGTGTCGCTATAAAATCTCGTTGCTATGCACGGGTACTCGTCTAGTGAAGATAAATGGAGGTCTTTGTTTAACTCTTAGATTTATTTCTTGTACCATCGAGACTTTATTTAACTTGGGACCTCCTCTTCTCAAGATCGACATCCAACAATCCTACTACAATGTATTCGTTTCTACGATGAGTGTTCTAATTTATAACGAACGACTAATTATATGAAAATTTCACCGGAAGTTTAAAACGATCCTTTGACTGGGTGAGACTACAATTATATGACCCGCAACACGTTCTTATAACTAGTCTTTAGTCCAAAATGATATCATATCGATTAAGCTAGCTTTTCAAGAGTCTTGGAAACGTACCACAATCAAGGATTTGGTAACCAAGCATGTGAAGATATATGATTTCATATTATGAGGTTGATGGAAATAAATGCGAAAGAATCAAGTGCGAGGAAAATTTGTCAAATTTCATTGAATGTTTGGAACTAACTCCCTCACTCTAGCGCAATCAAAATCACTTCATTTTTGTGAGAGTAGGGTCTGTACCAAGCCAATAATACACGTGTCGACAGGTATTAGTCAAACTGATACTAGTATAACTTATTTGTAAATGGTTATACAAGGCATTTGGATCCGATTTGATCAAATGGATGAGCGTACAATTGATGAAGTAAATTTTAGTTGTTGGGTGGGTACATGTTTTTGCGGAAAGCTTATTAATGATGTAGTTTGTATCCTTACCTATTTACTAGCCGGGTACTCATGTTTTGCGACGACATATACTCGTGTAATCAAATAATTCACAATAGCATACAATTGAAGCATTCTAATAATATAGTAGTACATGAGTAATGTATCAAAACCAAAAAAGGAGAAAGCAACAATGGAGTGTTTTGATACATGGTAATAGTGATGACATGTCGTAGTTGGTGATAATGTGAAGACAAAAAAAAAAAGTCAATTCTTAGTATTGCAAAAATATCGTAGTTGACTTCACTATCTCAAGCCAACATCTCTTCTTTCAAAACGTCAACAAATTGTACAAGATCACCTTCTAAAATAAATTTAGAGTAGTGCTACTTCCACAAAAGATTTACAAAAATAAATCCACAAAAGAGTTGTGTCATATGTTGATTGGTGGAGTAAAGAAAAGAGAGGGAAATATATTCAAACACACCAATCAACACATGACACATCTCTTTTGTGGATTTCTTTTTGTAAATCCTTTGTGGATGTAACACTACTCATAAATGTATCATCCTTTCATGGTTCTTTTTATACTAGAACAAATAACTTATAATTTTTAGTGAATTTAAAATTATGTAACAGAAAGTTAATACTCCTTAATGTTTATTTAAAGAATATGTCGGTTACTAATATTAGTATTTGACCAAAATTTTCATAATAGGCAAGTGTGTAAGCTGAATTTTTAAACTTTTATATTTAGGAAAATGCCTAATTGTTTTATAAAGGAGTAGTGATTAAGAGACCTAAGTTATGTGCTTAAATATGTGCATATGCGTATGTGGCATCATCCGGATGGATGCAGTCATATGACTCACTTTTTCACAAAGCATCAAAATCATGTCACATATATTTAGACACATAATTTAAGTCTTTCAATCATTTTATTTTATAAAGTAATATAGATTAGCAATTACATCATGATTATCACAATTTACTAGTTTGTCATATTAACAATCTAGATTTTGATAGAAGGTGTAATTTAATTAAACCAAAATAGAGAAAAATAAGATACCACGAGATAACAAATGAGGAGGGTATAAAAGAAATTATACGGATCAAACGTATATTGTCATATATGTTGGCATTGGAGAACCAATTAACAATTCTGGATAAAATAAGAAAATGGGGATCATATGACTTAATGAGTTGTCCTTTATGTAATGGTGATATGGAGTCTCATTCACACCTTTTATATATATATATATATATATATATATATATATATATATATATATATATATATATACTAAAGATGAGAATTCCCGTTTTACACAAAACGGACACAAAACGCGATTCTATTGGCTGAAACCCCATAAAACATTGTTTGAAACACTGTTCATTTTTGTTCTCCCGTTCCAACACTCTTCCCGTTCCGTTTTTCCCTGGATATTTTTCCCCTACAGAACCCTAGAACCTTCTTCCATTCATTCTTCCCCATTCACACATAAATTATCATCAAAAAACAGACAGTAATTTCATCACCAAAAATATAATCTAAAACCCAAAACATACCATCTTCCACATCCCCTGATCCCAAATCAGAATCAAGATTGATCATCAAAAACAAACGATCATTCTCAAACCTTCCACTCACGTATAAATATATATTGGGGTTAGGGTTTCATTTTAATAATAGTTATCGAAATTATTTACATCAGAAAATGGATCCGTTTGAGAATACAAATTCGGATTCGATTGATTATAATTTTTTACTTAATGATGTTGCATCTACCGATCTTTATTGGGCTGAACAAAGGTAATTGTTCATTTTATTTTTATTTTGTGTTGTTATGTTGCTATGAATTATTTTATTAGGGGTGTTTGGATGTATGATTATGGATTTCGATTATAGGCTTGAATTAAGGAGGGTGTTTGTTTAACCTTATATGCGGGCTTACGAGCTTATTTGTGTTTCGGCTTATATTTCATAAGCCTTAAGTTTCCGGCTTATTTTTGGAACCTCTATAACATGCTTATTTTACTTTAGAATAAGCAAATAACTGTTATATGTTTGCCCCATTCAACCAAGAGTGCTAAACTGGATCTTAGAAAAATAATTAACCTGATAAGCGAACATACAATACAAAGCACCCTTTTAAGTAGATTAACCGTTTTATTATATAGACATTTATAAGTACAGTTATGAGGAGCTGTGATTGTTTACCATGGAGTTGCATAAGATTTGATTGACTGAAAGTTGGGTTGTCATTGCAGTGCGACGGTCCAAGTTGATGCTTCACTTGCTAGCCTCACGCCACCGGAGGATGGTGTGGAGAAAGAATGCCCTAGAAAGAGGTATTGTTTTCCCGGTTGGCTTTCACCTTAAAAGGTGCTTACTTTTTCTCTGTTAGTCTGGATTATTTTCAAGGTATAAAAATATCAAACTATAGTTTATCAAGTTTTTTTAGAGGGTGTTTGGATACGACTTTAATTTGATTAGTGAAGCTTGAAGTTCCAACAACTAGATATGGAGAATTTTGTGAGAAATATCAAACTATAGTAGTAGGTATTCATATCAGGTTATCAACAAAGATTTATTAGCTCCTGGTTCATAACAATGGGTTGTAAAAGGCTTTGTTTTAATTTTTGGGTAAAAACGTAATCACTGGGATTAGGATGGAAATACAATAGGAATACTGATAGAGGAGAGCACGTATCTGATGCAGTTCTTATTTTCTGGCAGATATTTGCTGCAGTTGAGAAGGAGGCGACTAACTTAAAGAATGGAAAGAACTCAGTGTAACCAAAGCCTCTTTATCCTGTGATTCCATTTACAGTGAAGGGAAAAGAGGAGTGCCAAGGGCGTCAAAAGCCTAAAAGCCTAAAAGCATAACAATGGCCACTAAAGAATAACAAAATGTAGTAATTAGCTCATGAAACATAACAAGCTCAAGTATATTCCTGCCACGGGTACTTTAACTCTGTAAGTAATACGAATTCTACGAGTACTTTAATAAGTATGTATGGATAAAATATTAGTATCAAGGCTAATGAAATTATTTTGTTTATGGCAAGTTATTTATTTTTTTGTTTCAATATTATGATTAGTCACAGGTCCAGGTGGCAACTGTGACAGGGTTCCGGGAGTGGATAAATTGGTTGGAGTTGATAAAGGAGGGGGCGTAGATGTTGAAGGAAGGGAGATGTTGGTGTTTAACGGTGGAGGGAATGGAGGAGATGTTTGTTGCTGACTTGGTGGGGATTTTTTTGGGTGAAGTTACAAGTGGTGGAGGTGGATAGTTGGAAGCTGGCGGAGATGGGACGTTTTCAAGAGGAGGTGAGGAAGGTGCAACTGGTATGGGAGGTGGTGGACAGTAGGGATGGCAAAAGCACCCGAAACCGACGGGGAAAACCGAAACCCGAACCGGTTGGGTCGGGTTTGGGGACGGGTTGGCGGGTTTGGATGCGGGTTTGGGTATTGATATAATTTTTTAGCCGGGTACGGGTTCGGGTACGGGTTCGGGTAATACCCGCCCGATTACCCGTACCCGTATCCGCTTACCCGAATCTATATCCGCTTTATTGATATTATAATTAACTAGAATATATATACATTATATATAATTTATTCCATTATATTNGGACGGGTTGGCGGGTTTGGATGCGGGTTTGGGTATTGATATAATTTTTTAGCCGGGTACGGGTTCGGGTACGGGTTCGGGTAATACCCGCCCGATTACCCGTACCCGTATCCGCTTACCCGAATCTATATCCGCTTTATTGATATTATAATTAACTAGAATATATATACATTATATATAATTTATTCCATTATATTTTTTTATATATGTATCTCTATTATATTACATATTTTATTCTGTACATGAATTATCCAAATGGGTTACATCGTTTGATACGATATTCATTTTCTTTAACTTTAAAAAAATATATATATTATGGTGTTTTCCTTTGTTTTTTCAGTGAATTTTAGTGTGACTTAATATTAATACCACCATTTTGTCCATATAATACTCAATTGGGGATAACCGAAACCCGCGGAGAAAACCCGAAAAACCGATGGATTTTATAAACGGGTACCCATCGGGTTTTGGGGAGGGTTTGGGTATAGATTTCATAAACGGGTACGGGTACGGGTTTACTAAAACCCGACCCAAACCCGACCCGTTGCCATCCCTAGTGGACAGGGGTCGGGTTGGGTTGGAGCCGAAGGAGAAGCGTTTTGGTCTGGTGGAGGAGGAGAAACATTTGCCAGTGGAGGTGGGGATAAAACCGGAGGAGGCGGGGAGTTTACACCTGGAGGACGGGCAATGACAGGTGGCAAAGGCGGAGGACTAATATCCGTAGGTGGTTGTGGACCAAGTGTAACTGAGGAAGGGGCATCAGGTATTACGGTATGCAGGAATATGTCTATTATGTTTCTCAGTTGTTGTACGTTAATCGAGAATTTTATTAGGTTTCTTATCTTTTTTATTGAAATAGATGCAATTATAATCCTATAATTAAATTATATGTATAAATTGGCTGCATATCAAAATGGGCGGGTAACGCAGATTTGTGCTACAAAATAGGTAAACTATTAGACTTATATTAAAAAGATGTAGCTTGGTTTTACCTTAAACTGTAGTTACCTTAAACTGTAGTGCAATGTGTTTCAGAAATTAGCATCAACCGTTGTTGTAATTCGGACTATTGATATTTGGTAGTAGCTATGACCTTCTGAGGGTTGGTTTAAAATGTCTTTGGGTTAGTAGAAACTTGCAAGTGTTCAGAATCTTGGCTAACTAAACCATTGGGTTGCGGTGCCTTTGAAATGATAATGGAAAAACCATCATTATGACATTATTTCATAAAACCATTTACATCAAATTTTCTACCATTGTAATAGTTTCTAATTAGTTTAACGGTCTTTTGTTAAAAAGTGATTATGATCATGATTTTTGGTGGTCTAGGTCTAAATAATTGGATATAAAAAGGCCACGGGGGGTATGAATACGATGTGACATAGCGCAGCTTCAAGCAGATTGCGGACATTGATAACAAGGAAGAGGTGAGTATTTGAAATTTTTGATAATACTTTGAAAGTTTCATGAAGAATGTGTAGAATAAAGAAAAAACTAAAGGAAATTTACCTAAACAGGTTACTGGGAGTGAAAAATGCATTTTCGCAGCATTATTCAAGAGTGTTTCCAACTGTCATGACTTTGTTACATTTATTACTTTTCAAATTAGATATTATTATTATTATTATATTTGTTTCTAGGGGGTTGGTTAAGTGACATTCTGTATTTTCAGTTTTGAGTATAAACTTTTTATTTTGTTGAGGTGTGAATTTCCTGTAAATCTAAAATGGTGTCTTCATAAAATGTTTATTGCAGATCAGCTTTGAATTCTCACAGTTGCAAGGCATAAATGGTGAATACATCATTGTCCTTTTTTATTAACATTTTTATTAAAGGTATGGTTTTCATATTCAGTTAATTATGTGATTGTTTGTCGTTGTTGTTGTTAAGTTAATCATTATATCAATCACCTTTTTTTTCCTTAAAGATGATTGTCATTATGCAGTAGTTTTAGAGAGTATTATGCAGTAGTTTTATATTGTATAGACTGGTAGAGAGTGTTATTTCTTTTATATCCTCATTTGTTGAATTTGCTCAGCATCTTTTTCCACTGAGTATCGTATTAGAATTTCTTCAAGCTACATCTCTCATTCGAGTACAATTCATATATTACTTAATATAAGTCGGCCCTTTTATATTGTATATACTGATAGGGGTGATAACAAGTGATCATGGAGTATGTGTTATTGCTTTATATCCTCATTGCACCATGTTAATGCTTATATACCTTGATTTATCGTTGATATGTACCCTATGCCCACATATTTACCCCACCAGGCACTACTATATGTTGATAATGGTTGTTGAATTCTAGCCTATTTTTGTTCTTATAGCTTACATCAAACAACAAAATATGATGAGACGGTTGATATTAACATTCAAAAATTGTTGTGGCAGAAAGGATGGAACGAGCTAATGTGAAGTTTACAATCGTACTGGATGATGGTCAGGTTCTTCCAAGAATGGACAGAGGGGAGGAGATACAAAGGATGGCTCACTATCAATTTGTTTGCCAGTAATACTTATTGATAGTTTTTTAGTTCTAAGAATTACCAAAAAAATATTGGTGTACGTTCCATGTTTTACTCCTTTAAATGATATTCACTAACTCATTTCTTAAATGATTTTGTTATGTTTTCAAAATTTCAAATTTTCTATTCAGAATTAGAAAGACTAGAGTAAAGGCCAATAAGTAGAGATGAAAATATGTCAAATCTATTTGTGTGTTTTATGTCTTGCACGGGATTTGGTCTCCTTTTGTAGAAGTGCATTTTACACGGCACTCCCGCAGCAACGCGCGGGTTTCCCCGCTCGTTTTCTTCAAATGTGAGTATGCTTTTTGGAATAAAGTAAAAGAGAAAATTGATGTTGAATGTTGTGATGTATATTGGAATGAAATTGCTACTGATTTGCTAGGAGATTTAATGAAAATTCAACTCGAAGCTTCATTAGAAGATTATGCCTTGCTGCATGTTGTAAATGTGCCTTCGAATTGAATTGTTTGGAATAGCAGTTATGCGGAAAAGAAAAGTGCAAGAAAAATAATCTCTCTTGATTTATAACACAGAATGAAATATACTTATTAATTGAATGAATTTGTTTACAGAATCTAGACCTATATATACACAATGAATCGGTATCTTTATGCCTGTTGAATCAAGGGACGTATTGATTCCCTAAAAGTAAAAGACAGCCGACACAACCCTAACCTAAATAACCGCTAATACCGGTTCTTATGATCCAGCCCAATACAAATTTCGGTTTACATAATTACATAATACTAATATACACTAAGCTTCCCTAAACTTTGATTTTATAACATTAAAGGTCCAATATTCACCCCCCCTAATGTTATAGAAGGCAAGTCTTCAACTCCTTCATAAATATTTTATAGCAATGGTGCAGCAACTATTGGTTCATCATCTTCATATTGTGTGAAGTTGACTTCTTCCTCCTTCCTTGTGCATTCATGTTTGTAATGACCAAATTTGTTGCACTTGAAGCATTTTATATGACTCTTGTCCTTTTGTAGTTGATTACTATCTTTTTTCCAATTTCTTTCGCGGTTTCTTCTTTTGTTATCGTGATTCGACTTCTTATAACCACAACGTTCACAACTANGCAATGGTGCAGCAACTATTGGTTCATCATCTTCATATTGTGTGAAGTTGACTTCTTCCTCCTTCCTTGTGCATTCATGTTTGTAATGACCAAATTTGTTGCACTTGAAGCATTTTATATGACTCTTGTCCTTTTGTAGTTGATTACTATCTTTTTTCCAATTTCTTTCGCGGTTTCTTCTTTTGTTATCGTGATTCGACTTCTTATAACCACAACGTTCACAACTATATTGTTTTTCTTGTTCCTTTTCGTCTGTTTTGGTGTATAGAAGTCTGTCATGTACATCTTCTTCCTTGCTTGGCCTCTTAATGCGTTCCTCGTATGCTTTTAATCTTCTAGTAGCTTCTTGAAATGTCATAGTATTAAGATCAGCAAATTGTTCAATTGCAACAACAATTTGGATAAACTTTGTTGGGACAGATCCTAGAAGTTTTCGAACCAATCTTTTGTTTTCAATTGTGGAACCAAGATTGCTTACTTGTGACACGAGTTGACTAATCTTTCCAGTGAATTCATCAAGTGATTCAGAGTCTTTCATTTTCAAGTTTTCAAAATCTGATTCTAATGTTTGTAGTCTAGCCTCCTTGACTTTGTCTATACCCACAAATCGAGCCTTTAAATCCTTCCACATATCAGCAGCCTTCGTATGATGGGAAACTTGTAATGTGAGTTCTTCGGGCAAGGCTTGAAATAGATAAGCAATAGCCATTGTGTCTTTCTTTGTATCCATATCTCCTTCTGGTTCGAGTGCTCCCCATATTCCATAAACATTAAACAGCGCTTTAATCTTTACGCCCCAAATTGTATAATTTGTAGAATTTAGAATTGGGCATGGAATGTCATTAACATCCCTCCTTCATCTTTCTTTGATGTTTCAGTAACCATCCTTTCTTTAAACTTTTTCTTTCTTCCAATTTTTTCGGCTTCCTAAAAAATCCTTTTCTTAGAGCGGAAAATTCTTTCTTTCTTGTTTNGCCCCAAATTGTATAATTTGTAGAATTTAGAATTGGGCATGGAATGTCATTAACATCCCTCCTTCATCTTTCTTTGATGTTTCAGTAACCATCCTTTCTTTAAACTTTTTCTTTCTTCCAATTTTTTCGGCTTCCTAAAAAATCCTTTTCTTAGAGCGGAAAATTCTTTCTTTCTTGTTTGTGGGGCAAATTAACCAACTGTCTCAGCAGTCCTTTGGTTTTCTAATTTCCGGGCAAATATAAATAATTTTTTTCTTCCTATTTGCGGGGCGAATTAAACCAACTGTCTCAGCAGTTCTTTGGTTTTCCTAATTCCCGTGCAAATCTAAATCTTAATCGGCTTGGGTTCCTAGACTATGTCTATTCGCAAACGAATTAAGATTTCCAAAGTATATTCAAACTGTAAAAAAAAAGTGCAGATTAAAAAAGAAAAGAATGTATCTATTTTGATTCTTCTATATTCGGTTGCACACGTTCTTCCCTTTGTGACTGCTGCTTCTTGATTGATTTTTTTCTTCAGGAATTGAACCTTGGGCTCTGATTCCACTGTTGTAAATATGCCTTCGAATTGAATTGTTTGGAATAGCAGTTATGCAGAAAAGAAAAGTGCAAGAAAAATAATCTCTCTTGATTTATAACACAGAATGAAATATACTTATTAATTGAATGAATTTGTTTACAGAATCTAGACCTATATATACACAATGAATCGGTATCTTTATGCCTGTTGAATCAAGGGACGTATTGATTCCCTAAAAGTAAAAGACAACCGACACAACCCTAACCTAAATAACCGTTAATACTGGTTCTTATGATCCAGCCCAATACAAATTTCAGTTTACATAATTACATAATACTAATATACATTAAGCATCCCTAAACTTTGCTTTTATAACATTAAAGGTCCAATATTCACCCCCTAATGTTATAGAAGGCAAAGTCTTCAACTCCTTCATAAATCTTTTATAGCAATGGTGCAGCAGCTATTGGTTCATCATCTTCATATTGTGTGAAGTTGACTTCTTCCTCCTTCCTTGTGCATTCATGTTTGTAATGACCAAATTTGTTGCACTTGAAGCATTTTATATGACTCTTGTCCTTTTGTAGTTGATTACTATCTTTATTCCAATTTCTTTCGCGGCTTCTTCCTTTGTTATCATGATTCGACTTCTTATAACCACAACGTTCACAACTATATTGTTTTTCTTGTTCCTTTTCGTCTGTTTTGGTGCATAGAAGTCTGTCATGTACATCTTCTTCCTTGCTTGGCCTCTTAATGCGTTCCTCGTATGCTTTTAATCTTCCAGTAGTGTGACAACTGGCAAAGTAGGGAGTCATTTTAAAATCCGCATTACTTTGAAATTAACGATACAAAATGTTTGGAATTTATTTCCAGTGAATTATGTCGAATTTAAACGTGTGATTTTGATTCTATGAATTATATGTGGAATTTTATTCGTATTATTGGTTTTATATAAATTATATGTCGTGAATTATTGTTGTTGCGGTTATAAGGCACTACGTTGACTCCGGCACTAGGATAACCTAACAAATCGAAACTTTGATTAACGGTCGCATTTATATATTAAACGAACGTATTGTGAATTTTAAAAATAATGAATAGGGACTCGGGTTGAGGGCGTCGGGATACTTTGGAAAGATTTGCATATATGGTCCTTGTGTTTCTACTAGCCGACCCTCCCCCTCTCTATATTCCTATTGTTATAGTTAAAAAAAAAAAANCACACACACTTCTTTTTATCATCCCCACATCTCTCTCTTCTCTCTTTCTTGTCCAAAACCCTAGCCACCATTAAAACCGGCCGCCGCCGTCATCACACCGCCGGCCACCACAACTCACGACCTCCATTTTCTAACTCACCATCACTAGATCTATTAGATCCACTACTACACGCGCCCTAAACTCGTGTTTTTGACTTCGTGAATCACCAAACGCGCCGTATTTTCGTGTCTTGCTCGAGTTCTCGTGTTCTTTTCTTGTGTAACCGATTGTAAGACTCAGTCACACCGTGTTTGTGACTCAGTAATGGTGAAAACGTGACCAAGGGTCACGAGTATAAATTTTTCCGGTTGGGTTTTGATTAAAAACGTGAAATACATGTGGGTTTATATGTAAAACGAGATTTTAAACTAATTGGTATCCGGGTTTGTGGTTTTCCTTGTGTGGTCGAGACTCAACCGAGGGGTTATACCCTCGGCTTGTGTTTTTCGAGCATTATGTGCTCTTCCTAGTTATTATTAGCCATAAAATGATGGGTTTGAGGATGTTTGGTTATGTATTTGGTAAGTTTGATCGATTTGGTTGAGAAATCTTGATATATTGTTGTTGTTTGTGTGAGGCCGACGCCCTAGGGGTCGGTTTGGTTTGAGTTCGAGCTCGGTTAGAGCTAGCCGAGACCCTAGAGGTCTCGGGTGGGACCCACGCGACACGTGGTGAAGCCTTGACTCAGGGTTTGACTTGGTAAGTCGACCCGGATTATATGTATTCTTGATGTTCTTCTTGTTGTTGTTGCTATTGTGGTGATTATTTTTATTATTGTTGTTATTGTTGCCTACTAATGTTGTTGTTGTTTTTGTTTGTGGCCGAAGGAGTGATAAGGAGGCCGAGACTCTCGTAGTCTCGGCAATGGTTTGATACATTTAGTTTGACGGAGATAGGTTAGTTGGGTACCGTAGTCGGACCCGGATGTTGTAGATTGTTAAAGTGGTTTGATTTGGACTTGTTGACGGGATTAATTTGATACATTGATGGACTTGTGAGTTGTGCGTGAGGTTGAGGTCATCTTGACTCACTAGTCGACGGTTGACTTCTACAAATGCCGTAACATTTGGATTCGGACCATAAGCCGGGAAGTGATGACTCGGACTTGTGACTCTTATATTTTATAACTCGAACCAGTAATAAAACTCGTAATAACTTATATATCGATATAAATATTCATTTATATATATATATATATATATATATATATATATATATATATATATATATATATATATATATATATATATATATATATATATATATATAGGTATGGATGTGTATATAATAAATAAGGAATCACGAGAACAAAAATAATAACGTTGACGACCTATATTAGACTATTAACATAGTATAATATCGTCGAAAACCTTATTATAGTCATGTTTATCTAAATGAAATAATAAAAGTAAACTGATTCGTTATACGGAATATAACGAGATTTTGGAAAATAAAAATGAGACTTTGCGAGTTATAAGATATACGAGGGCACTTAAATCCAAGTTTGACCATTTTACTATTTGTTGACTATTTGTGCTAGTCACGGATATTTAACGTTAATACACCTGATCTACATAGCTATTTAACTTATTTAGTCAACGGATTAAATAAGACCTAATTAGTTATATCGATGGGGTTTATTATCGACTAATATATCCTCGACGCCTTAGGTCGTGGTAGGAGTTTGAGGTGATAAGTTAATAAATATATTGTGAGGTTTATCAAATTGACGAATTCGATAAATTTTGACGATCTATTTATAACACTTATTAAGCTCTAAAGCTTACCATGTAGTTCGATATGTGCTATGTGATTTAGAACGTGGTATGGTTTTGGAATAATAAGTTAAGTAAATATGTTGTGGAGGATTATTGGGTTGACGAACTCGATAAACGTCGACAATCTATTTAAGGGACTTATTAAGCTACGGCTAGATCCATAGATCGTTGTTGTTTGTTTATGCTGATGGTATGTTTGTTGAGTCGACACACACCCAAGCACGGATACCAAACACTAAAACGAATACAGGAAACGAATTTTTGGAAAGTAAAATGGAATACGTTCGAGATTGGGAATATTTGATTTTGAGAATATAATTCTAAAATGAGTTTGTATTATTAGGAAGTGTCGAGTCCGTAGTTGCCGACGTTTGAGTAGAGTTACTTCTTGTTTCTACCGTTTCTGAACTATTATCTGGACTGAAGTGAGTCATAGCCCCACTTTTACTCTTGAATATTGTTTTTCTAAACTTGGGGTGAGAAAACGTGCAAATTGTTTTATGTGGACTATTTGTAATGTTTGGAATTAAAACTTGCTATGCCGGTAGACTATGTTGATTTTGTAGAGCATGTCGTATCCTTACGAATGATGGGCATGTCGCATCCTTGCGAGTGCTATTATGTTGATTTTGTAGAGCATGTCGTATCCTTACGAATGCTGGGCATGTCGCATCCTTGCGAGTGCTATTATGATGATGTGGAAACGTGTCGTATCCTTACGAATGTTGGGCATACCGTATCCTTACGGATGCTATTCTTTGAGATTATGAGATTTGACTATAGTGTGCACCTATAGGTTTTTGGATTGCGGATTTAAGGACTAGTCTAGCATAGCAAGAGTTTTTACGTATATGTCCACTACTATGTTTTGAACTAAACCTATGATCTCACCAGCGAAAGTTGACTTTTAGCGCGTTCTCTCAGGTAATTAAGAAATGATTGGGGATGCACGTTTGGAAGGCTTGGCAAGGCGTTTTGGTTAAAGGATCTATTCTGAACTCTGATCATATGTTATGGACCTATGTTAAAACTTATGTTTTGGGCCTTACTTTTGATATTTGGGATGAATGTAAACTTTACAAACCCTAAATGGTTTCATCTTAGATTATGTTTACATTATCTCGTTCTTTATAACTTGTGATGCATATTAATCCCGTAGCACCTCGAAAGCTTGAATAGTCTTCCGCTGTATCAAATTTTGGGGGTGTTACAAGTAGCTTCTTGAAATGTCATGGTATTAAGATCAGCAAATTGTTCAATTGCAGCAACAATTTGGATAAACTTTGTTGGGACAAATCCTAGAAGTTTTCGAACCAATCTTTTGTTTTCAGTGGAACCAAGATTGCTTGCTTGTGACACGAGTTGACTAATCTTTCCAGTGAATTCATCAAGTGATTCAGAGTCTTTCATTTTCAAGTTTTCAAAATCTGATTCTAATGTTTGTAGTCTAGCCTCCTTGACTTTGTCTATACCCACAAATCGAGCCTTTAAATCCTTCCACATATCAGCAGCCTTCGTATGATGGGAAACTTGTAATGCGAGTTCTTTGGGCAAGGCTTGAAATAGATAAGCAATAGCCATTGTGTCTTTCTTTTTATCCACCTCTCCTTCTGGTTCGAGTGCTCCCCATATTCCATAAACATTAAACAGCGCTTTAATCTTTATGGCCCAAATAATATAATTTGTAGAATTTAGAATTGGGCATTGGAATGTCATTGACATCCCTCCTTCATCTTTCTTTGATGTTTCAGTAACCATCCTTTCTTTAAACTTTTTCTTTCTTCCAATTTTTTCGGCTTCCTAAAAAATCTTCTTCTTAGAGCGGAAAATTCTTTCTCTCTTGTTTGCGGGGCAAATTAACCAACTGTCTCAGCAGTCCTTTGGTTTTCTAATTTCCGGGCAAATCTAAATAATTTTTTTCTTCCTATTTGCGGGGCGAATTTAAACCAACTGTCTCAGCAGTTCTTTGGTTTTTCCTAATTCCCAAAAAGAAAAGTGCTGATTTAAAAGAAAAGGAATGTATCTGTTTTGATTCTTCTATATTCGGTTGCACTCGTTCTTCCCTTAGTGACTGTTGCTTCTTGATTGATTTTTCTTTCTCAGGAATTGAACCTTGGGCTCTGATGCCACTGTTGTAAATGTGCCTTCGACTTCTGTTGTTTGGAATAGCAGTTATGCGGAAAAGAAAAGTGCAGAAAAATAATCTCTCTTAATTTATAACACAGAATGAAATATACTTATTAATTTTAATGATTTGTTTACAGAACCTAGACCTATTTATACACAATGAATCGGTGCCTTCAAAGAGACATGTCGATTCCTAAAATACACGACCTATTCTAAACGTTATAACCCTATATACTAAACGGTTATATTTTGACCCAGCCCATATATAAATTGGGTTTACAGAATTCTATAGTAAATACATAATACATACATATACTACCCCTATCTTTGTTTCTATAACATTAATGGTCCAATACTATATGCTTGAGGATATAAGGAGGTCACTAATGGAAAGGATTCATAAAATACGGGATTGGATGTACAAGAAGGAAATAGTTGTATGCCCTAGGATTGTTAAGAAACCAAGACAAACAGCTGATGATATCAAATATTGGAGTGGACATCAAAATGGGTCTTCACTATTTGAGGTAATAAAAGGAAATGAAGGTTTTGTTGTTGACACATTGCATGCGACTTGCACTTGTAGAATGTTTCAATTGGAAGGGTTGCCATGTGTACATTCAATGGCAGCCCTGCAACATGTTGGCGAGAATCATGGGTGGAGCTATTAAGAGACCGGGAAGGGTCCCGGCCCCCCTAGGCCTAAATCCGTTAGTGTATTTTTTCGCGATTTAATGTGTTAAAAATTTATTTTTTCCATCTACGCCCTCCAATCTAATGTACTTTCCAAAAAAAAAAATTTGTTTCGGCCCTTCAAAGAATTTTTTTCAAGCTCCGCCATTGGCGAGAATCCTGAGAATCATGTTAGTTCTTTCTTTAAAAAGGACAGTTTCATGCAGACATATCGTCCGCTAATTTATCCATTGAGTGGAGAGGAAGTGAGGAACAATGACACGTAGGACTATAACTGAAATCGGAAGAAGTAACACAATTACTACCTACAACTGACGTCACCGTTAATAAAAATATTTATAAAAACGCAAACGGATCGGGGTTTTATTATTTCACTTGTTCATCAGTACACTACTACATCAATCGTCAATAAACTACTACTAAAACTGTAACACCCCAACCCGAGAAGGGCTAAAGTGTAACATTATGGAGTCAAATCAGAACACAAGCGAAACGGAGATACATTTCCAATACAAAGTATACAAAGGTTATAAGGAAAAAGAAGACTAAACAAAATACAAAAGGGCAACAACAAAACTAAGCCCAAAACAAGTCTACTTCTAAGCGTCTCTAAGTCCATCAAATGTCTAACAGGGTGAAGTCTTCTAAGCCCAAAACAAAGCCTTCGTCCATAACCCAGCTTTCTACTAAACCTGCCGCATGAGAAAAGAAATGCGGCTGAGCTTAAAAAGACCAGTGAACAGATATATATATATAAACGAAACAAAAGATAAGGAACAAAGAATATCATAGGGTGCATTGGGGAAAACAAAAGGTATAATAAGGATGATAAGAATAAGACAAAAGTTAGGTTATATTAGCATTCTACCACGAGCCAAAACAAAACAAACAAAGTCTTCAGCATAGTAACCATAGAGTGATCAACTCCCAAATAATATGAAAGGCGTGTATTGCACACAGCACCAGTCACCAAACCAAATGTAGTAGCAAAACAAATCAAATCAAGGATGCATCCATACGCCCCTACCCAAACCAATTGCAGATCAAACAAAGGGACGGTGTGGAACATCACTCGACCACACTGGAGTCATGACATTGGTGCATCAATGCCACGGTCATGTTACCTTTATGACTAGGAAAATGCTCGGGTATAATACTAAAGGGTCAAAGGCAAATCAAATAACAAAGTCTAGGTCAAATCAAAATATCATAATCCAAGGTGCATAGCAAANCCACTGTTTTAAATGTGCATTCGAATAGAATTGTTTGGATAGCAGTTATGCGGAAAAGAAAAGTGCAAGAAAAATAATCTCTCTTGATTTATAACACAGAATGAAATATACTTATTCATTGAATGAATTGGTTTACAGAATCTAGACCTATATATACACAATGAATCGGTATCTTTATGCCTGTTGAATCAAGGGACGTATTGATTCCCTAAAAGTAAAGACAACCGACACAACCCTAACCTAAATAACCGTTAATACCGGTTCTTATGATCCAACCCAATAAAAATTTCGGTTTACATAATTACATAATACTAATATATACTAAGCATCCCTAAACTTTGCTTGTATAACATTAAAGGTCCAATACTGCAATTGTCTACTTCATATGGCAAGAAAGAAATTGCAGGATATTCAAAGATGAAAAAAGAAATCGTGAAGATTTATACAATGTGTTTTACGAAACAACAAGATTGAGATTGATGAGCTTAAAGGCAAAGAACACTAATGCAGTTAGGAAAGCTCAACAGACTTGGGATGCGAAGATAAATTTGATAAGGAAAAGTATGGTTTGCTGATCTTAGGAAGGACTAAAGGAGTGTTTGGGACCTGGAATAATGGAGAGGAATACAAAGTCTGTTTGTTATGGATGAGAGGTATAAAGGTGGTTGGGCCTCAAATGTATAGAATGATGCCTGACAGGGATGATTATCATTGATCTTTCTGTGAGGCAGAAGGTGCAGAATGATTGTTTGATTGCCTTCATGAAAAGAAATGTAGTTCTTTTCTGAGGTAAAAAGGCCTTTGCAGTAGAAGATGCCTTACATGGATGTCTAGGTTATAATCCTGCTGCGAGGGTGTAGCTGCAGTTGGGATTATGGTCTAGCCTTCATAGAGGAAATGTAATATGTGCAAGTGGTCTTAACAATCATGAGGCCTGTTAGCTTTGTGGTTTAAGATGATTCTACACTGGAATTATCTTAAGTTTTACAAAGTTGTATGAGAAATGCAATGACTGTGAACAAAAATGTGAATAATAGAAGGAAAAGTTAGTATGTATCTTAAGCTGAACACAGTGGGTCGATCGAAGGGAGGTCGACCGATCGATCGTCCAAGGTCATGCCACTGTGGGAGTTGGTCGTCGGTCGGTCCCTAGCAACAAAATTGGAGGGACTTGGTCGGCCAAACGACCGAATTCAAAAACACAAACAAACAAAAGGTACCATTTCATATAAACACAAACACAAAAATCTCACCTTTAACCATCTTCGTTGGTCTTCTCAAAGATGGTATCATGCAAGTAAATATGGTAGCATGCAAGTAAATCTCACATCTCTGCTCATAAGCTTTTTACATGTATAAATAAGCTTCGTTGGTAGCATGCAAGTCTTCACAGATGGTAGCATGCAAGTAAATAAGCTTCGTTGGCTTCCATATATGTAAACAGATGGTATGCATGCATGGTGCATGGGTGAAAATAAATAAATAAAAGAAAAATAAGAAGGTCGTCATTGTGGCAATTTGGTCATCATCAGGTCGCCGGAGAGAGAAATCTGATGTGGCAGGGTCGAGTGTGGTCACCACTGCGTTCAGCCTTGTGTTTAGTATTTCTGTTGGATCATTAGTATGTGTTTTGATCCTTGATTTCCTTGTAAAGTGTTAGGAATACGTTTTTTGTATGAGAAAGATTCGGTCACCCCCAGATATGATTAAGCATTGGTTAGCTCGTAGTAGTTATATTAGTTAGTAAAACGTAGATTAGTAGTAGATTAGTTCGTGGAAGAATGACGGGTCTTTACCCACTGTATACCTGATCCGTAGCCCAAGTGGCAAATATCCATGTACATATAAATTCCCTCTCCATCCTTGGAGAGGGTAAGCCTTCTTATAATCTATTTTCTTTTTTTTTTGGTTTTCTCTCCAAGGCTTCACCTCTTTCTCTCTCTAACTTTCTCTCTCTACATTTCTTCTTTTCTTTCTTCCATGTAAACGAACCAACCACAAGATCTATACGTGTTTTGTGAGCTTTATTAGTATCCTACAATTGGTATCAGAGCCATGGTTACATCCTAGGGATTGTAGGACTTGTGGTGTATGGTTTGTTTTGGTTTCTATTAGTTTAGGGTGGTTTTTACTCATTTTGGAGCTTGCTCGTGGTGATTCTTGTGTTCTTTCTTGTACTTCTAGGATTAGAGGGGTTAGATCTTACGTTTGTGAAGTGTACGAGTGATTTTAGACCATTTTTCTTGGCAGCGGTTCTCTCCTCGGTAACTTGTTCTTGGCAACGGTTAGTTTGGGATTATAGCGGTTAGTACACTGTGTCAGCGAACTTAATGATGTACTTTGTACTATTTCAGCGGTTTGCGACCAGCGGTTAGCTCCTCTAGCGGTTTTCTTTGTCAGCGATTACCTTTTCAGCGGTTACCTTTCAGCGGTTTACTTTTCAGCGGTTTACTTACTCGCGGTTACTCTGTCAGCGATTACTTTTGTCAGCGGTTATCTTCTGTCAGCGGTTAGTTTCTATCAGTGGTTAGATCTGTCAGCGGTCACTTGTTAGCGGGTTGACCAGATTCCAGCGGTTTGACCAGATTCTAGCGGTTTGACCAAAGTTGACTTTTTACGTTAAAACTTCAAACGGCCATAACTTTTGAACCGTAACTCCGTTTTCAGCGAAATACCTGTCAAAACGACCGGAACAGGCTGAATATCATCAGGTTTCACCATGAAGTCGTGAAACGAATTTTTCGAGGCCCAAATCACCTCCGAAGTGAAATTATTGAGGTGTTTAAGTTTTCAAATCATAATTTCACCATTGCAACTTGCATCAACCAAACCAAATCACACCGCTGGTTGATTACTCACTGATAGGCGATTAAGTTGTTGTGAGTTGACTATACGCTGCAAGTTGAATAGTTCTGTGATTTGAGATTGGTTGCGATTTGAGTTGTTACAACTTGTCCAATTACAATCTGACATTGCGAGTTGATTCTTGCAATTTGACTAATTGTGATTTGACTTGGTGTGATTTGACTCGTTGTGACTAAACTTAGATAACTTACTGTACCTTGAAAAGTTTATCATCTCACACTCAATCACTAATGTACTTAGCATCTTCTCACGGTTTCTTCTTGATTTTGTAAAATCCCGCGAAAGAACCTATTTCTCGATTTAAATCATAGAATTATAAAATCCCGTGCTCATCCACATCATGTCAAATTCTTCAGATTCTGTCATCTTTGACATACTTAAACTGTACAACGTGATCGATGAACATAAGATTTCCATCATAGAGCAACAGACTACTGATCTTGAATCTGAAACCACTAAAATGAAATCTTTGTGCTCTAATCCTCAAGAGAAAGAGTTTCTTCAGCCACATAAATTGTTCAATAACGCAGAGAAAAGCTCCATAGAATGCTTCCGACAACTTCATTCACACCTCTCGGTACTCTTAAAGGGAAATGGTTTCAAAAGGGGATTCGAACGTGCATTTGAAACACTCTTTGGTCAAGATGTTCAGACTTTCACAGACACAATGATTCTTTACTTAGATCAATTACAACAACAACTTGACCAAGAAGAATCTTCGAAAATTGGATCCATGGCTGCTCTTTGTGTGATTAACAAACAACTCCAAGTATCCTTTGATTCTAAATTCACTCTGGAGTATGACCACTACAGTGACATGACAAAAAGGTGCTTTGCTGATCATACGGGAATTGAGGTGGACACGTTCAGAGATACACTCATCCAACTCATGGGTGATGTTAAGGAGTTCTTTGAGAAAAGAGCACAACACAGACATTTGAATGACGACAAAGTGAAGGCAACCTTGGTGCAATCATGTGATGGTATTAATGACTCGGGTAAAACTCTGGATGTTGGGTCAAATGTCACGATGCGCAAAGAATCAGAGACTGATAAGCTTGACACTACCAGCAGTTCAGTGACTCCCGTCACCCATGGCACGGATACAGATTTTAGACCGGTTAATGAATAAATGTCATGTGCTGAGGTACCTATAACTGTTCAACAAAATGTGCTCTCTAATGAACGACAGCATACTGATCAAATCAAACTCAATTATGACACACATTTGTTGGAAAAGACTGATAGCAATACCATGTCTAATTCAACAAATATGAGTCATAAAGGGGGTGAAAGTGATCAGGATGCTGAACGTGATAAATTGTTAAGTTCTGTGTTGACGGCTGATGATTTTAAATCAAATGATATGGTTGATAAAGAAACTTTTAATGAACTTTCAAAGAGATTTTTGCAACTTGAAAAACATTGTATTTCACTTGAAATCGCAATGCAACAAAAGGAAGAAAGTCTTCAGATTATACAACCATGTAAAAATCCGGAACTTCCTGATTTACGTGAACTCTTTATGATTAATGATTTGAAAGCTCAGCTAGAAAAAAAAGAACTTGACAATCAAAAACCTGAAAAAACGTATTACTGAGTTGTGTGATATGAGTAATGAAGTTAAGGCTAAACATGACTGTGCTGTTATTGAATTGGAACAAAATGTGGCCAAGTTACTTGTGGAAAATGAGTCTTTGAAAGTAAATTGTAAAAATCTTAACGAGACAATCATAGATATGAGAACTAAGACGTTAAAACAAACAAATTCTTTGATTGCCGAAAATGATGAATTCAAAGCTCAATTTCAGAAAATGGGTTTCACAGTTGCAGCATTAAAAATGAGCTAAGAAAAGCAACAGGGAATAGTGTGAACACTAAGTTTGCAAAACCATCAATCTTGGGGAAACCGGTTTTACCATCGAATAGAAACCATTCAGTTGTTAGACAACCGACTGCGTTTAGATTTGAACGTCCAAAATTTTCAAAAACTCGGTTTGTCTCCCAAGTCGATGCGGAACAAGTTTTGACAAAACCAGTCACAACACATTATTTGCCTAAATGTATTGCTTCTAGTTCTGCTAAGCCTCATCAAGTAGTTACCCCTACAGCCAGCTCCTCTAGGATTAGTTCGAAAACAGTGTTAAAACCTAGCATTAAGGTTCAAAATACTTATGATATAAAGGACTTGTACAAGAACTATGATCTTGAAAAGGCTAGGAAAAGGGCACTACTTCATAAGGATGGTATCTTAGGTTCACAACCGTGTATGATGCCTCCTAAGTTATTGAGGAACTTTGCAAAGGTTCAACCTGCGAAGTCTAGGATTTTTAGTAAGTCATCCACCATGCATGAGAAGCAAAGCAAATCTAAATCTTTTCCTAGGTGGTTACAAACTGCTAAATCAGTAAAGACTAGGAATAACATTAAGTCTTCCACTATGCATAAGACACTTAGCAATCCTAGATCTTGCCAAAAGTGGATGCCAACTAGTAGAATTTTTAAGAACGTCAGACTTAAGTGGTTACCTACCGGAAAGCTGCTCACTAATGGCAATACCATGGTTGATCAAGAAACCCCTAAGGGTTTGGATACTGTTGTCACTAACCCATATATATGCAATCAAGTTTGTGATGTTAGTGCAGGTAGTCCTTACTCAGTTGCAGGTACATCAATCATTCACTACATGAGAAAACTCAAAGTATGGAGGCCTAAAGCTATCATTTCTCCAGCTTCAAGAGTTTTGGAATGTCGATGTTGATGCATGTGCATTATGACGTCTGAATACATCAGTTCAGGCCTCGTTCTTCAAAGACTATGACATTTGAACACCGCAGTTCAAGCCTCGTTCTTCAATGTCATCATTATGGTGTCTGCTGACAACACTTCAGGCCCCGTTCATCAATGAAAAGAAAAGTGTACGTTTCAGTGCGCCTTATCTTCAGAAGAAGATAAATCTTCTTGGTTTTGATCATCTTCAACAACATGCTTCATGCTTTCTCCATGTTCGTTCATTCATCAAGTAGATCTACCTATCTTTGATCGAATTCTTATACACTTGGTCAATCAAAAATTTACAACCTCGTTTGCAATTTTTGAGGGGGAGAAGGGTGAATGAAAAATGAAATACATGATTGATAGTATTCTTCATTCACTTGCTACTTGGGTGAATGAAATACTTGATTGATAGTATTTTTCATTCACTTGCTACTCAATCAAAAATGACAAACTTCGTATGAAATTTTTGAGTGTATGCTTATTCACTCACTTTGTATGCAATCTTTGATTTTTATGCGTATTCAATTAAAAATGGAAAACTTCGTGTGAATAAACTACATGATTGAGTGTATTTTTATTCACTTGTTACATGATGATTGATGGTTGAAGAATGGTCATTCGACTCTCCTCAGACACCTAATGCTCCATTTACTAAGAATGACTGGGATTTATGTTTGATGAATACTTCCAAGCTTCAAAAAATGTTGAACATCTAGTTTCTGAAGCTCCTTCTTTGGTTTCTGTTGGCTCTTGGTTCATCTTCTTCCATCTCCATTGAGCAAGATGCACTAGTTTGAAGTATTTCTCAGAATACTCACGAAACCCAATCTCCAGTTATTCTTCAAGGTGTTGATAATGACTATCATGATAATGAAGCTGCACATGAATAATGATCCGTCTTCTGGTATTCCTTTCCCAAAACCGGACTCTGAAGAATCCCCTTCTTCACGGATTGTTGTTCCTTCTAATGTGCACGCTATAAATCAACCATAAGAATGTAAAGAAAATGTCGGCTAAGATTTTGATGATGAGGAATGTTAAATGATCACAAGAGTTTACTTGGTATTGTTTATTTGAGATTGAAGTGAAATTTTACGGGTATGTGTACTTAGAATCTTCGGGATCCTTGTTCGAGCCTTTGATCTCTACATTGACGATGACTTGGGTATCTAGTTATTTTGGTAAATCTTCTCTTCTATTGCCACAAAATAACTATCACATTCAGTGTCACAACTCACACGAAGTTGTCGGTATTCAAGAGGTGATGTACGTCTTATACTTGATGGTTGGATGGTTGAAGAGTATAGAGTACTTAAGGATTCGATGCATGAAGTCTCTACACCACTCTTTGTCATACAATGGTGCAAGTTTAAGTCACAAAAACGGGGAATTCTACTTCATCTTCAAGTTAGGAATATCGGGGTTACTTCACAAAGTGGTCTTAGCAATAGCCGACTTTTCATAAGGGTTGATAAGATAGTCATAAGAGAGTTTTTCTTTGCAATTGATTCTCACCAAATACGTTTATGTCCAAAGGTGTTCTTCTCTCGTGATCTTGAGTATAATGTGTTGCCGATTTTGAAGTTTCAAATCCAGCAAGGGAGAAGGAGACATACATCTGAACGCACAACGAGTACACGTGACAAGCTATACACTTCTTAGATAAGTGACTTCTGAGAAGACAAATGTCACAACTGCAGAAACAATCAGTGTTTTAACTTGTTATCTTGTGTATTATTCCAACAACGGTGGGGAAGCGGTCTCTTGACAACTTGTGATTCGTTACTTCAACTTTCAGCAAGAAGTAATGTGGGAAGAATATTGGGATCGTGAGATGATATTGCTTATCGACATCT
>LBNU01024069.1:77359-94070 GCA_014162995.1 Artemisia annua
TACACACTACTCGGAGACAACCTTTAACATCAACTAAAGAATATGGTAATCTGGATCCAATCAAAGCATGTTTGGAAAGGCGTAATAACACAAAGAACAAAGAAGTTGACGTTGATGCCGATTGCTTGAAGATGCAGATTCATCATCTCATGCATTACACCTTCAACCACAAATATAAAGACATCATGGATCAAGGATGGGCTTCACTATGCTTCACAACTTCTGCTGCAGAAGATATGAATCCACGAAAGTGTAAGACATGATATCCAAAGACTATCACAACATCCAAAGGGAGTCACATACACTCAAAGATGCTTGAAGCTAATTATTTGGCGGCGCAACCCCGAGCACCGACCGACGCACCAGTCAAACAGATCATCATATACATCAAGGAAGTCATCTTGAGTCGTACACTCCAACTGAAGAACTCAACAACTACCAGAGCTACAAAAGCATCTACAAAGATCTCAATGCAAGAATTTCAAGAATGATTTTTAGGGGTGACTCCCCTTAGGGGGAGAATTGTTAGGAATACGTTTTTTGTTATGAGCAAGATTCGGTCACACCCAGATATGATTAGCATTGGTTAGCTCGTGTAGTTATATTAGTTAAGTAAAACGTAGATTAGTAGTAATTAGTTCGCGAAGAAGACGGGATCCTTTACAACACTGTGTACCTGATCGCAGCCCAAGTGGCAAAGACCATGTAATATAAATACCCTACTCCATCCTTGGAGAGGGTAAGTCTCATATTCTATTTTCTTTTTTTTTTTTGGTTTTCTCCCCAAGGGCTTCACCTCCTTTCTCTCTCTAACTTTCTCTCTCTACATTTCTTCTTTTCTTTCTTCCATGTAAACGACCAAACACAGATCTATACGTGTTTTGTGAGCTTTTATTAGTATCCTACATAAAGTTAGTGGGATGTTTTGGTGATAATTATATCATTCACATGTTCATTAAAAAAAAAAAAAAAAAAAAAAAAAAAAAAAACGTATTTTGTCATAATCACAAATTGCAAAGAAATTCATCATTCCATGACTCCATGTAAATAACATATTGTAGGCTGATTAGTGATTATCCAGGTAATAGGGGTGTAAATTAGTTGTTGTTGGCTTTTTTTTTGAACGGCGATATTGTTAGCCTTGCTATTTTATATAAGATACCGTCACATAAAAGAAATGGACTAGATATGTAACAAGTAGTAACATTAGGGACTACTTAAGTACATTAGGCAAACATATGATGTAATGAGCCTATAAATACCCCTCATGACTCTCCATGAGGGGTGTGGGAAATTGTGTGTATCATTTATTTGTCATTAATATAATCTCTTTTCTCCACCCTCTCTCTACTTTCTCTCACTAGAAAGATGAATACTTTCATCTTCTTTGATCAACCTCGACCTCCCGAACCACATAAATCATGTATACTTTCGATCCTACAATTGGCATCAGAGCCTCGTTGTTACTTTATTGATTTGTGTGGATTCGAATATGTTTTTGAAGCTGTTTTTACCCAAAATTTTCAGATCTGAGAAAATTTTTTTTCTCGTATTTTTATGGTTAACAGTTTCATCTCATGTTTTTAATGTATCAAATGGTCAAAAAGTCCCAAACTTTAATCCAATCAGTTTCACGAATCTGTTTTTTTTTCTCGTCCTTTATGTCAAAATAACAGATTCTTGTTAACTGTTATTTCATCTTTAGTTTTTGTACCAAACCGTGAATAAAGTGGTCTAAAAGAGGTCTAAACTCATCTGCATACTCATCGGAATCTGGAAAATATTCGCCGGAATCTGGTCGGAATCTCTTGTACAAGAGATTCTCGATAAGTACTTGTTTTCGAGAACTTTTGTGGTTTTCGAGAAAACAAAACCCTAATCTGTCGAAATAAAATTCTCGATAACTGAGGATCTCGAAAACTATGGATCTCGATAAGTAAAATTTCTCGTTAAACTTTCTCGATAAAAATTTCTCGATAAGTTGAAAATTATCGAAATCTTTTTGGAAAGTAAATTTTCGAAATCTTTTTACTAGAAAACTTTCGAAATCTTTTTGAAAGAAGATGGAGAAGAAGCAGACCTTTGACCACAATCTAAAATACCAAAGACTCAAGACCTCAGTTTATCGACATCATCAGTCCATGGTCAAACAAAAGGAAAAGAAAGAATGAAAGCAAAGCCTACAACAGATAACCAAAACCAACATCATATCCCATCCTATCATAAATCCACGTCTGTCAACACCTTCACTAACCTAAATCCCATCTCCAATCAAATGACTCGAAGCTTAAAAAGAAAAATACAAGATCACAGAAATGTTCCAACTTTGTTTATAATCTTGCAAAGATTTTTTTGAGTTGAACAATAACATCACAGATCCTTGTTGAAGCCTAAACTTCTTGTTAATATTCGAAATTAAAGAATGAACTAAAACAACAAGTGTTTCATTCGTTCTTTCTTTCGGTTTAACACATAACACAAAACATTACACCTCACCCGAGACCTTTTTTTTCAAGATCTTGAAGCCCTCGACCTTACAATTTATTCATAAATGGCTAGGGATGCGTGTGTTTGTTCTTCAGTTAACACGAGCTAAAAGGACAATGAAGAAGTAGCCTTTGTGTTTTAATCAGGAGTTGATATGGGTTCGGTTATGATACTAGTTAAACGAATTTGTGATGTGAGATGAGATCGATTTGATGTGTTGAAGGAGTTGAGATAGATGAGTTTGGTGAGAGAGTTTAAGAGGGGGGCGGACATAATGTGATTTAGGGTTAGTGGAATGAGCGTATGATTAGGTTGTATCTATAACTGTGTGGTTGATTGGATCAGTATTATTATGGTTTGATATGTGGGCTGGATACGAAACAGTTATGATTGGGCTCGAATGGATTATACTAGAATGGACTGGATCGTGTGTGTAATTGGGCTTGCAAAGGGTAATTAAACCACAATGGTTATCAAATATTGGGCAGATATGTTATGACTTATGAGTTAATAAATTGACTTGAGTGTGATACTCATTTAGCAAATTGAGTGGTATTTTGGTTTCACAAATGTTCACAGTGATACATTATTCACGGCTAGAATTGGTTCGTTTAACAAAATGACTACGGGGTTTTTGTACGGTATAACTAATTTGATTTTGAAGTGACATTTCAAGCGCGTACTTATTTATCTTTGAGATATGCGGGTCTCAAGATAACTTGTTTGGGCATATGTTAATGGTGACGAAGACTTGGTCTATCTAGTTTTCATAGGTCAAGGGGTGGATGGACGAAGACCTAGTTAACTATCACTTTAAGGAGTTACATTGTAGTAGTCAGTGTCACACGCAGTTGTGGATAGTTCAAGAGGCGGAGAGTTCATATACTATTTGTTGTCTTGAGTATATGTCTCTATCTATGCTTAAAGGAGTTACGTTGTAGTACTCAGTATAGGTTCTTAGTCACACCATCGTACAAGATTAAGTTACAAGATGGGATGTTTACTTCGTTTTCAAGTTGGCCATATCGGGTTGTCTCCATATGTGGTCATTACTATTAGCCAGTGAATTCAAAGGAGGTTCGATTAAAGGTTGGTTTGAGAGAAGTATTGAGAGTATAAACTTTTGCGACATATACTCACAAATTATGCATTCATGGTCTATCTATATTGCATCAGAAGTGTAAAGTACGGGTAATTATGGCATGTACACAAGATTATGATGATTCCGATAACTCGCAACCATCAGGAGGGAGAAGAACATGCCAGAAGAAGTAGTGTTTCGTCTTCAGTACGTTGGTTGAACGAGGGAATTGTGCTTTATGTACCAAGTATGTGTATGTGTTCATCGGAGCGTATTACCAACCTTCTGTGCAATACTATGTGAGTTATGTTGTAATGATGCTCCCAGAACGACAACCATGGTGCAAACTCATTAGTATCTACTTTATCCGCTGTGAGATAAAAGAGGTTGTCAGTTCAGGAGGGAGCAGAAGAAAGAAAAAAGGCTCACTAGTTAGGAGGGAGTAATAACCTAACTAGACCATTACAGTTGAAGTTCAGAGCTACAAAGACCTTTGCCGTCAGTGTCAAAGATCACACGCCGAGATCGTCGGAAGAGAGAACTTCAAGTCTGCCTCAATATCTAGACTACAGAGACTCTGCGCTTCAACACCATCAACATAGTTTACTATTGTTGTAATTTTACATTGTTAATGTATTTATAGGTCTCATTGTAACCATTCATGTGTGACGATATCTTGGAGGGAGATTGTTAGCCTTGCTATTTTATATAAGATACCGTCACACAAAAGAAATGGACTAGATATGTAACAAGTAGTAACATTAGGGACTACTCAAGTACATTAGGCAAACATGTGATGTAATGAGCCTATAAATACCCCTCATGACTCTCCATGAGGGGTGTGGGAAATTGTGTGTATCATTTATTTGTCATTAATATAATCCCTTTTCTCCACCCTCTCTCTACTTTCTCTCACTAGAAAGATGAATACTTTCATCTTCTTTGATCAACCTCGACCTCCCGAACCACATAAATCATGTATACTTTCGATCCTACAGATATAATATTAAGAAAAAAAAAGAACTCCAGCAAGAAGCTAGAGAAATTACAAAGGGAGTCTAACCCAATCTAACCAATTACAAGATTTAGCACCTTTAGACTTTAACCATGGAAAAGAGACTAACTGAATGTTATCAAAAATATCGCTTTGCCTCATGAATTGAGAGCTAAAAGCAATACTTTTTTGTTATAAAAAATAGCTGTTGCTGGCTTAGCCCAACAAATTTATGATGCAGTCCAAAGGTCACTTTTTTGAGTTTTAACTCTTGGACTTTGAGATTTGTGTGTTTAGCAATACATTTTAGATTCGTTTTAAAATGACCATACACTTGAAAAAATAAAATATTAATTTTGACTTGTTTTTTTTGGGTTAAAAGGTCAACGACCCGGTAAATATTTTACTCCAAAAAGCATTTAAGTACAATGGATATGGGTGAATCCCATATCTCCGCCCGTTACATAGGCGAAAAGCTTACATAACAAGATACTTCCTATTTCTATACAAGAAAACAAACCACTACTCAAATGATAACAAAGATATATCAAAATAAGACTACTTCCTAAGACCTTGAAGCTTTGTGCCGTACATGGCATTAAAAGCATCCAAATTCCCTGGAAGATCATAAACCTGATTTGCATAGTCATCGTAGTCATAGTCATCATAATCTTCTTCATACTCTTGTCCACCACCGAATAGATTAGCAGATACATCAAATGTGTTAAGAACCACCTCATCTTCAGAATCAGAAACCACGATCTCTCCCACCTTAGAAAAAGGGTTAACCCTCTTAGTAGAAGAGATGGGCGGAGTAGAAGAATCGCTAATTTTAAGAGCCACAAGCGACTCCTTCTCTTTCAAATCACTCACAAGGGGTTCTTGTGATGCATTACATGTCTTAGTATACTCATCCTCATTAACTTTCATTGTACGGCCAGAATCCACATCCTTGTTGGTGTCACTAGTAGGAATACCAAAAGCATCCGTATCATCCATATTAAGAGCATCAAACTGGTTAGATGTAGAAATCTTCGTTCCACTCGAACTAGCCACATCCGAAGTCTTCTTCTTAGTGCCATCCACTTTCTTAGGCTCAGGAGGAGTCTTTTTGGGTTGATACTGAAATTGCTTACCCACAACAAGTTTAGTAAACCCTCCTTGACCCGTAGTTGTAGAACCACCTTGCTTTCCTTTCTTCTTGTTATTGACCGTCTTGAAACCATCACTAATAGGCTTAGTAGGCTGAACAGAAGGTAGAACAACTTTAGGACAATCAATCAGATTATGACCAAAGATCTTACACTTATCACAACGAGGTGGTTTCCACTCGTATTCAACGCGTATCTTCTCCGTAGTCGAACCCGAACCATCAAGTAAAGGTATCTCAACAGTGAGGATATCGCAAAGCACCTGATCCGACTTTACTTCAATCATGCATCTAGCAAAACTACAACGGCCCCATGATTCCTTGCACATTTGACTGGTATAAGCATCTAACCTTTTGGGCGTACTAATCAATGTGGCAAGAAGACTAAGACCATCATCAGAAAACATAGCAAGAGGAACATCATGGAATTTAACCTACACGGGGATGTTGGTCAAATCCTCTTTAAGCAAGTTGGTGTTCAATGTCCATGGTTTAAGAATAATAGGTACATTTCTAATTAACCAAGGACCGTTTTCAAGAACATCATCAACACCTTTCTTCGAGTTAAATTTAAAGAAAAAGAACCCCTTTGCATTCATCATTACCTTATGTATACCAAACTTAGCCCACGCATTGCGTACATAGTAATCGACAACAGGAAAAGCAAGTCATTGGCCAAGGAAGTACCCATACAGAGTATTCTCAAACCTAGTGTTCACCTCTTCAACCACTTTCATAGGTACAGAAAGATCCACACCGTTTGATTTCTTGCTACACTCCAGCCTACGAAAGTTAGACATGTATTTCTTAGGTTCATTAGAAGTAACACCAGCATACGATGTAGAAGGTTGTTTCAAAGCATCCACACCAACCTTCTCAATACCAACATCCCCATGTGCATTCGTATCAACCTTATCAGAACTATGAGACTTGTTAGAAGCCCCATGTGGACCATTCGGAACATTAACTAAAGGATTAAGTGAAACCGGCTTCACTTGATTATTCTTGTCCACAATTGTAGATAATTTAATATCTTCATCATCAACACTCCACTCAGTAATAATAGGACCAGACGATGCAAGTATAGGCTGATTAGAACTAGGATTAACATCCTTAGGCTTCTTTTGTTTCTTCATAGTCACCTTCGACAAATCAACAGTAGCGTTCAATTATTCAATATTCACATTAACAGGTTGTGTTAATGTATTATTCCTCTCTCTTAACTGTGATTGCATAGCTACTTCAAAACTCGACAAAGGAGAAGCATCAGCAAAGACGGATAATGAGAGGAATCAAGTGAAACTGGTTTCACTTGTTGAGGATTGGTATCCAAAGGTCGAGCACTCTCACCACCAAAATCAGCAGCTACGTTAGGGCCAGCAGAACCAGAAGTCGCATGTAAATTAGTTAAGAACCCCTTATTCATCTCTCAAACCTACTACTTAAAACACACAATCGTTAATCAAGGAAAAACCCTAACTGAAACAGTTAGGGTTTACACGAAACAACAATAAAGCCTAACCTCCAGCCATGGATTGATCAATGAATGATAATGTTTAATTGAGATAGTGATCGGTCTAATAAATAATGGAACGAAACCCTTACAGAATGTAAAACCGAATATAAAAAAGTCGGTTTGAAAAGTAAAGAACCCTAAATCGTTAAAGACACTAAAAACAATATGGAATCAGCAGCAAAAGATCAAACTAATGACAAACAAGAAGTAAATCAGTAGCTGAAGCAATCACAAGCCAAAAACATACGTTTTAGAGGAAAGAATTAGAAAAAACAATTTAGGGATGAAAAGTTTGGAGAATCGCCAAGGTGAGAGTCGGTTTAGGGTTTCTTTTTTTTTCTTTTTCATTTTGACTTGTTTTTTTAAATTTACTTGAAAGTAAGCATGGATAAAGTTTGTTAATACAAATAATGTCAAAAACGTTATTCGCATTATTCGATCTTCTTGTGTTTTGATAATCACAAAATATAAAGACATGTTACGTAAAGTTACGGTTAATAAGTTTTTAATCGAGGAAACTTGTTACTTCCACATAGCTACTACAACGTCACTTCAGGTATGAACAAACTTTATACCGTCATTAGTTTTGTGATCAAAGAAGTTTATTTTCTTACAAACTTACATTTTTAAGTTAGAAAAACATATAACAGCTATTTTTCCTCCCAAAATAGTTGAATTTTCACCAGATAAGTTTTCACCACGTCAGGACAAAAATGGGAGCGTTTTGTCAGGACGGTCCTTTAAAGTGGCCGGCGGTCCCTTAGTGATAAAGGACCGTCGCCTATTTACGGGACCGTCTGTCTTACTCCTTTCGTCTATAAATACTGAACTGTTACACGTCAGAAAACAAGGTTCTTCACACACAAAACTTTTTGTTTTATTTTTTCTTTAGTATTTGATCACTATAACATGTCGGTATATGTTTATAAGTGATTTCCTCTTCCGTCAAGTGCAAGAGAAGAACTCTCGACATAGATGAAGACTCGAGATGTTATAGGTGTACACACACAAACGTAACAAGTGTTACGATGATAGTTTCTGTAAATAATGTCAATGTTTTCCGACTTGTGTGTGAGTCAAAGATGGGGATATTTGTGTGAACTTGGATGGTGATGTAGATCCAAGAAGTCTTGTAACTAGATCAGTTCATGTATTTGATGTGAGGAAAGTGATGTCCTAGTGTATAGGTTAGGACTTAGTCGAGTCATTGTGTAAAGACTTGGATCGGGTGATGATCCAAGTGAGTCTTGTGTGAAGGCTTGGTTCGGGTGAAGAACCAAGTGTGAAGGCTTGGTTTGGGTGAAGAACCAAGTGTGTCAATTGTGTGAAGGCTTGGATCGGATGAAGATCCAAGTTGGACAAGAGTGCTTGTTCGTGTGGCCACGTGGGCCTTGGAGTAGATTGGTTCTAGCTACGATTAGAACTCGACATTATGCTTAGTGTCGTTAAACCTTGTGTAAGCATGTGTACGGATTGCTCCGCCTGAAGGAGTGTGTTGATATAGTGATTGATAACTCTCGAGTATGGTACTCGGGGAGTGAAGTAGGACGGAGAGTGAGCTTCGTGCCGAACCACTATAAATCGCCGCATCTATTGGTTGTGTTCTTTCCTTACTCTTTACTTTACTTGTTTATTTGTGTATGTTAGTAGTTAATTTGTTATCAAATAACAAGTAGAATTCGACAAGTTTGCAAAAGAATATTAACCGGACCTAAAAACGGCGAAACATTTTAACAACTAAAAAGAAACGGTGAAACTATTCAACCCCTCATTCTAGTTTCAACAGAGTTGTCAAAGTAAATTATAACGAAATGAGAGAAACAGATAGTGAAGTGAAAAATGTGAAATTCTTATTATATCAAAGTGAGGGTTACATCAGATATTTAAATACAGAAAAGGCGCCAAAATGCTAACTAACTAACAAAGATGCTACACTAAGCTTCTAGAACATTACACATTACATTTGACCACATTTGTATAACCTTCTATTCATCATGAGCACCATCTTGTGTGGTTGATGTAACTGACTTGAGCTTGTTCCTCTGCTTGTGTGAATGGTCTGTACAAAGGAGTGTTTGGAATCACATTTAACTGCCTCATTATCCCCCCACAAATTGGCAGTGTGTAAGGGTTACACAAGGCCAATTTGGACAAGCAGTTGTAATGAAGAGGCTTGCTTAAACCCTTTTAAGAATGTCTGCTAACTGGGTTAGAAGCTAGAGCAATAGCTGATATGTTGTCACATAGGATAGGAACTGGAGTAGTAAGATGTAGCTGGAATTCTTTGAGTAAACACATAATCCAAGTGATTTCACAGCTAGTATCTGCTAAAGCCCTATACTCAGCTTCTGTTGAGGATCTAGAGACAACAAGTTGTTTCTTGGATTGTCATGAAATGAGACTTGAACCCAGAAAAATAGCATAACCAGTAACTGACCTCCTTGTTGTTGGACAACTAGCCCAGTCACTATCACAATAAGCAAGAAGGTTGAGAGTGTTGTGTACAGGAAACATGAGACCTTGTCCAAGAGTTAACTTGATGTATCTGATAACTTTAGTAAGTGCCTTCATATGTGATGCTCTTGGTTGTTGTAGAAATTGACTCAAGGCCTGTGCAGCAAAAGATAAATCAGGCCTGGTGATGGTGAGATATAGCAGCTTGCCAACCAGTGTTCTATAGATGGATGGATCTGTAAGAAGGTCACCATCATCTTGTGAAAGTTTAGTCACAGGGTTTAGTGGTATTGCAGAAGGTTTTGTGTCAATTAGACCAGCATGATTGACCAAGTCCATAACATACTTCCTCTGTGTCATTGCAAGACCATCTTTGTTTCTGAAAAACTCAATACCAAGATAGTAATGAAGAGGACCCAACTCTTTGATACTGAACTTTTCATTAAGATTGGCTTTGATGGATTTGATCATATTTTTGTCATTGCCAGCTAGAAGTATGTCATCCACATATACTAATAGACTGAGGAAAATATGATCCTTTTGAAAAGTGAAAAGAGAAGTATCCACATTACTTTGTTTGAACCCAAGAGAGATAATAAAGGTAGTCAATTTCTCAAACCACTGTCTATTTTCCTGTTTTAGACCATAGAGAGATTTTTGAAGCTTGCATACAGTGTTTGGTGGGAGAGTTTGGGAATAACCTTGAGGCACTTGCATGTAGACTTCTTCATGGAGATCACCATGTCCATGAAGAAAGGCATTATTTACATCAAGTTGTTCAATCTCCCAGCCATGATGAACTGCAATAGCCAAGAATGTTCTAACAGTAACCATTTTTGCAACTGGTGCAAAAGTTTCTTTGTAATCCACACCCTCCTTTTGAGTGCATCCTTTGGCCACTAATCTTGCCTTGTATCTCTCAATGGTACCATCTGCATGAAACTTGATCTTCCATACCCATTTGCTGCCAATAGGTATCTTTCCAGGTGGTAACTCTGTAAGAATCCAGGTACCATTCTCCTCTAATGCTACAATTTCCTTATTCATTGCCTCTATCCATTTTGGATTTTTGATTGCTTGTTTAAATGAAGTTGGTTCAATGTGTTTGTCAATGTTATTGATGAGATGTAGTGAAGTGGGACATAAGTTCAAATAATTAATGTAGTGAATGTGGTGAAATTTGTGATTTTGTGTGTTATGAATTGATGATTTAGGAAATTGATAGTGGAAATCTTTGAGTTTAGAAGGTACTTGTTTGGTTCTTGTGGAAGTTCTGAGTGGTGGTGGATTAGGTACAGGGGATGGAGATGGTGATGGTTCTGATGTAGATGAAGTTGATGAAGGTGGAGATGGTGAAATTGGGGATGGTTCTGACACTGATTCAGTAGGTTTTGGTGAAGGATGTGTTGTTGCTGGTGAAGGTGATTGAGCAGGTGATGGTGATATAGATGGAATGGTTGAAGCAGATGGTGTTGGAGATGGTATTGTTGGTATGATAGTAGTGTGGTTGGGAGTATATGAAATATGAGGTGATATTGAAGGTGTAGAAGATGGTTGTGATTGCTTGGGTTCTGAGAATGGAAATTTGGCTTCATCAAAGAGTACATTTCTGCTTGTGATGGTTTTGTGTGTTTTGAGATCATATAGGAGATAGCCTTTTTGGTTGTTTGGATAGCCAATTAGGACTGTGGGTGTACCTCTTTGATCAAACTTGTCAGTGGTGTAATTGTAGGCATATGCAAGACAGCCTATGGTTCTCATGTGATCAAGGGTTGATGGTGAATTATGAAGTAACTCATATGGACTTTTGTTGTTTAAAATGGGAGTGGGTAATCTGTTGATGATGTAGGTGGAAGCTAGTAGGCTGTAACCCCAGAAATGGATAGGAAAGTGAGCTTGAAATTGAATAGATCTTGCCATTTCTAATAGGTGTATGTGTTTCCTCTCAACTATGGCATTCTGTTGTGGAGTGTAAGGACATGATGTTTGGTGAGTGATTCCATGATCTTTTAAGTATGTGGTGAAATTGTTGTTAATGAATTCTGAGCCATTATCACTTCTTATGATTTTGATTTGTGTTTCAAACTGTTTGGACTGATTTGTGAAAGATTTTGAAAGTAGAAAACACATGTTGCTTGTTTGGTAACAGGTAAGTCCAAGTGGCTCTTGAATAATCATCCACAATTGTGAGAAAATAGGAACATTTATTGATTGTGAGATGCATGTAAGGGCTCCATACATCTAAGTGAATGAGTTCAAACTTTGACTATACATGAGAAGAACTAGAAGGAAATGGTAGAATATGATGCTTTGCTAAAGGACATATGGTACATTTGCTTTCTGAATTACAAGGAAACATTGAAATATTTTTGATTTTCTTTATGACTTGAAATGGTGTGTGTCCCAGTCTTGTGTGCCAAAGATGAGAAGTGGTAGAATTGATTATGGATGAAGTTGTAGATGCATTGGTTGAATCAAGGAGATACAGTCCACCATGAAGGGTGCCTGTCGTAGTAATGCCATCATGGTCCTGAAATATGAACTTGTCATGAGTAAAAGTGACTGAAAAAGGTGTTTTGTGAAGCAACTTGCTTATGGAAATGAGGTTGTAGGTGAAATTGGGTATGTAGAAAACTTCATGGATGGTTAATTTGGGTGTAAGTTGTACTGAACCAGTGTACTGAACCATTGTAGATTGACCATTGGGTAGAAAAACAGTTATTGGTGTGGTGAGTTTGGTGATGTTATGCATGAGACTAAGTGAAATGCAAATATGATCAGTGGCTCCACTATCAATGATCCATATAAAGTATGATTTGGATATGTTAGAAGCAATGAAAGAGTGCATTGTAGCAATAGAGTTAAATGAATGAATGCTTGTCATCTTAAGAGGAACTTTAACATTGTGGGAGAAGGACAATATACCTGCCATGTGAGGTGTGGTGCTAGGAGTGTCTGACTGAGCTGATTGCATCATTAATAGCACCTGGTTGAGCTGGTTTTGCAACTGATCCATTCTAGCATTTACTTGTGACTCAGTGTTGTTTGCTGTCCCAGAAGTAGAACACTCATCAAGAGGACTCATTGGTGGTAAAGTGTCACTTGCAGCCATATGTACAGACCTAGCTCCCCTGTTTGTAGTCGCAGACCTCTGAGATGGTGTTTGGTACTTATTGTGTAAAGGATGACCAGGTGGATAACCCAAAAGTTTGTAGCATTCTTCCTTTGATTGACCTTCTTTCTTACAGTAAGCACAAAACACACCTTTCTTAAAACTGCTTCTCCTATCACTGGAATTGTTTGAGGCAGTGTTGTTTGGTGGATTTGGTGGATTGTTCCTATGAGGTGGTATGTAGGGTGAATTCCTAAAAGAATTGAGAGCTATTGGGGTGTTAGAGGATTGTTTGATTGAATCTCTCTGCTTCTCTTCCTGTCTTAACATACTACAAGCTTTTGCTACCAAAGGAAGAGGTTGCATTAACAAGATTTGTCCCCTAATATTTGTATAGCTATCATCCAACCCCATAAGAAATTGCACTAGCCTCTTTCTCTGTTCCCTTTAACCATTTTCTTTCCCTTTTTCACAAACGCATTTGCAAACACATGCATATGGGGCTTCAATTGCATCTAACTCATCCCACAAACCCTTAAGCTTATGATAATAGACCTCAATTGTAATGTTTGACTGTTTTAGTTGCACTATCTCATTTGAAATTTGGTAAATTATGTGACCATCTAACTGTGAATAATGTTCTTGAAGTTCATTCCATAAAGCAGTTGCAGAGTTAACAAAAGTTATGTGATTACCAATCTCTTCTGAAACTGTATTGAGGATCCATGAGATAAGCATATCATTAGCCCTTTCCCAATAAACTATGAGTTGTGATTCAGCAAGTGGTTCTTCATATTCTCCAGTAAGCAATTTCAACTTGTTCTTGGCACTCAAAGCGATCAAGAAAGATCTTTTCCATGTCCAATAGTTTTCTGAACCAGTAATTTTCTTTGCTATCAATAACATGCCAGGATGATCATTAGGATGGAAGTAGAGAGGATGATGTGGTGAATTGATGTCATCTTGTGGTAAAATGGTTGTGGAATGAATTTCTGGACCTTCAGTTGTCATTATTGATGGTTCTTGAAAGGATTTGAAAGAGATTGTTGTGAGAAAGATGCAGTTGATCAGTTGAGATGATGATTAGATAGGTTTTTGATTGATTTTGATGAAATTAAGTGATTTTTGATGAATTTGAGTAATAATTAGTGATTTGTGAATGATTATGATGTTGTAATGATGGATTATGATGGTTGTTATGGTTGATTATGGTGATTTGTGGTGGAAAAATTTTGGCGGGAAAGTTAGTTATGGTGGTTTTAATGGTGGATGTTTGTTATGGTGATCGGAAAAAGTTGTTGAGAGCAGTTATCCACCACAGTTTGTGGTGGATTGGCTCTGATACCATATAATGAAATGAGAGAAACACATAATGAAGTGAAAAATGTGAAATTCTTATTATATCAAAGTGAGGGTTACATCAGACATTTAAATACCGAAAAGGCGCCAAAATGCTAACTAACTAACAAAGCTGCTACACTAAGCTTCTAGAACATTACACATTACATTTGACCACATTTGTATAAGCTTCTATTCATCATGAGCACCATCTTGTGTGGTTGATGTAACTGACTTGAGCTTGTTCCTCTGCTTGTGTGAATGGTCTGTACAAAGGAGTGTTTGGAATCACATTTAACTGCCTCATTATAAATATAATTTTGAGTAAAATACACCGTTGGTCCCTAAACTTTCCACGAAACATCACCAGACACCCTAACTTTTCAAAATCGTCGCCTGGCGTCCAAAAGTGTGAGTTTAGTGGCCGAATGCATCCCTTGACCAGAAATGGTGAGGTCAACGCACGTTTTATGTTCTAGTTTCAGGGGCATAATAGTCCAATCACTCTTTAACTATATCTAACCCAAGCTAAACCCGACAGTCAACTTGAGGGACCAAATGTGAACACTCAACTTAATAATTGGCGGGAGTTTAAGTATCACAACGGTAACGTAGACAAATTGAGGGGCTAATCGTGTATTCCCTAACACGCTCTACTTCACGTCTACATGCGTGTATATTTCCAACAAATAATGGGGAATCGAAGAGATCAAAAAATGCTTCTAAAATTTAATGCAGACTCTTCGTTTTCCCTATTATTTGTGTATATATTGGTTAGTTCTCCATGTTGCTGCATACCAATCTTATATCGTCAACATCAAAACACATCAACCACATTCACTTGAAATCATGTTGTCCGGAAACAAACGAGCAAGAGATGCGGATGCTATCCAAGACAAGGTATTGACCAAAAGACCAACTACTGAAGCAGCAGAAAACCCTGTATCTAACCAACAAAAGTCGGCCAATGTTGAAGGTGATGAAAGCTGGTACTATGAACTAGAAGCTGCGTTGGAACAGAAGCAAGATCAAAAGGAGAAGGAAGAAGCAAAGGAGCAGGAAAAAGGAAAGGAGGAGGAAAAAGGAAAGGAGGTGGCAGAAGGAAGCCATGCTGAAGTGAAAGAAGAAAGGCTTTCTGCAGCGGCACATGAGCATTGGAAAGAGAAGGCTAGACTTAGGAAATTAGAAAAAAAAAATGAATACACAGAATAAAGGTTGAAGCTGAAGAAGATGATGAATATTTAGAAACATACGATTATGATAATTTACATTTGGCATACGCCTTGGATTAATGTCATTATGTAACGAAACATATTTTAAATGATAATTTTAATCTTGATTTTCTGAGTTTTTGCTTTCAATTGCATGTTTGCATCTGCATTTGCAGTTTAGCGGGTGTTTGGATTTAAGCACTTTGACTTTCACAAGTTAACATACACCCAATAATTGAATGACTGTTTGGATTTGTGTTTGGATTTAAGCACTTTGACTTTCACAAGTCAACATACACCCAATAATTGAATGACTGTTTGGATATGTATCAGACTTTGTTTGGCCAGTTGACTACTATAAGTCAACGTATCCAAATGCTAAATGCTAAAAACTCAATGTCTTAACTCATTCTCATGTTGTCTAAACGTGCTGGTATACGCACCACAATCGATTGATCTCATGTTGACAACCATTACAAACTTCAATACCATCTTAGTTAGTTTGATTGAATGTTATGTGTGCTGAGATGTTGAAAGTTTATGATTTTATTGAATTTAATAGAATGTAGGGTTAGACATTAACCATACCCTGGTTGCAAATGTGGTTGGACTATTTTGCCCTTGGAAAATGTACCAAAACTGAGCGTTGACCTCACCATTTCTGGTCAAGGGACGCATTTGGTCACTAAACCCACACTTTTGAACGCCAGACGACGATTTTGAAAAGTTAGGGTGTCTGGTGATGTTTCGTGAAAAGTTTAAGGACCAACGTTGTATTTTACTCTATAATTTTTATTTATTGAATCATTTTATGTATAATGTAGATCTACAACTATTAAAGTTCTCGAAATACAATTTCATTTGATATTTGGTTAATAAATTATTACAAAATTAGACATATTACATGTGACTATGTGATTACTTTTTGTTTCAAAACTAGAATACTACTTGTGATTATTAATTCTTTGCTTTTATTCAATGGTTGGCATTCTAAAATATTTGTAAAAGTAGTTGGCCTACAAACACTCCATAAAGCAGTATAAAATGGGAGGTGATACTTACATAACATTTTTTATTCTTTCACCACAATATCACATAATTAATGCACAAGTTACAACATGATATATGTATAAGTGTGGGGTGTGTATCAAAAAATATGATGTAAGTAACATTTCCTGTATAAAATACTTATCGCCCGTTTGGTTTGTAGGTGGTAGGGGTGTAATCGAGCCGAGTCGAGTCGAGTATTGACATGCTCGAGCTCGGCTCGTTTAAAATCGAGTCGAGTCGAGTATTTTTCGAGTCGATCTCGAGTTGTTCGCGAGTTGTCTCGGCTCGATTACACACCCCTATACATATATATATATA